>BMAU01016209.1:0-124767 GCA_019973935.1 Trichonephila clavipes
TCCGCCTGCTCATTCCAAACAATTTTCGAGTGTTTCAGAGTCCAAAGCAGAATTAGCTGATTAACGTAATTAGATAGCATATAAATTTTGTTAGCAAGTCTATGAATTACCTTATGGGATTTGATCGAGAAATTTTGAAGTGCAAAAAGAACAAAAAGACTATCCGACAAAAAAAAAACAAGTAAATTTACATTAAATTCCACCAGATCATCTAAAGCTTGACAAATGGCCAAAGTTTCTGCAGTAAAAATGGAGTTATAATCGTTGATTCTGTAAGCAAATGAAGATTTTTTTGATATACCTGCTATCGAAGTAATTTGGTGATTTTTTTGAAGCATCAGTAGCTATAATGAAAAACTTTTGAAATTCCCGTTCGACCGTTTCATCAAATAAAACGCTTATTGCAGGAATCGGTAGATTTTTATCGTGGTATTTAAACCTATTGGTATATATTCTACATGGAAGGTCTAAAAAGGTAATTAATCTGGGAACTGAAATAATTTGATCACCACCAACATTTAAATCTTGCAGCACACTAATGATATAACTTTTATCTTCTTCCCAGATTCATTGCCTCTGGGCTGTTGTAATAAGGAGGAGAAAAATCACTATTGGAGATTTGAGTAATAAAGAACTTGTTTGCCAATCTTCTAATTTTATCTGACAAAATTTCTTGACCAGCCAACTTTAGTAGCACAATATTTGGGGTCCATTGAGGGAGACCTAATGCCATTCGGAGGGCTTTTGTTTGGATAACATTAAAAGGTTTTAATTGATTTTCAGACCATTTATTTATTATGTGACAAATATAATAAAAACACTGCATATGCTATTATTGACTAAATTAATGAGGTCTCTTGATCTCGGCCCATAGTGTTTATATGCCATACCCTTTAGTGCATTGATCCTTTTCAAGGCTTTACTGTTTAGTTGATTTTTAATATATAAATTTTGACAACGTTTAGAAAAAAAAACTCCTAAGTATTTAATAGAAGTTTGCCATTGTAGGGGAAATCCAGCCAACAAAATATTAGGAAGAGTATAATTTCTTTTATTTGATAATTCAGCTATTGTACATTTCTCTGGGCTTAAATTCAGTTTCCAATATTTACACCACTGGAAAATTCTTTCCAGAGTATTTTGTATTTTTTTGCAAATAACATCAAGGGATTTATGAGAGCAAAATATAAAAATGTCGTCAGCATAACCCAGGCATTCAACTTCCTAATCTAAGGTTTCAAAATATCGTGCATGTAAATAGTACACAAAATAGGAGATAGGACACTGCCTTGGGCTAGGCCTTGCGGAACAAGCTTTTTGGGAGAAAAATAACCCCTCCATTTTATTTGGAAGGATCGATCGAGATGTGAGAAATTTATGTATCCAATTTGCTATATTTCCTGCTATACCAATTTGTAAACATTTATAAATAAGACCATCCACATAAACAGAGTCGTATGCACTTTTAATGTCTAAACTTATTCCTACAAAAAACTTTTTCTGTAATTTTGCATTCATTATTGCTTTATGTACCAGATAAGTAGCACTTCTGCTATCTTTGAAAGGAACGAAACCATAATGTTGGGGATGAAGTTTTCTTTCTTTAGTTAAATAGTAAGAAATCGTATTGGCCAAAATTCTCTCAAAAGTTTTTGAAAATACAGAAGTTAGAGCTATTGGTCTGTAGGAAGATATCTTAGTTTTATCTTTACACGGTTTCGGAATCGGGAGAATGATTGCATGCTTCCAAGAATCTGGAACGATTGCATTACCAAATAATTTTTGAAAATATCTTAAAATTACATCCCGTTGACCCTGATCAAGATTTTTAAAGAAAATTGCTGTAACGTGATCCGCCCCAGGAGTTGTATTTTTTGAATTTTTTATTGCACTATGCAATTCAAGAATATGGAACGGTTTATTTAGAAGATTATTTTTGTCGTAGAGAAAATCCAAAGGAAGCGGTTCATGACAGGCATTTTTAGATGCAAAATAATCTGCAAACATATCTGCTTGCAATTGAGGATGAGTGATAAACCTATTATTAAGCTGAAGAATATTAAGTTTTTGATCAGTGTCAGTAACTGTGGAAAATTTTTTCAGAATATTAAAAAACATCTTGGGATTAGAAATATTATTGCATATCTTGTCCCAGTACATTCTTTTGGCATTTTTAATGTAGAATCTTAAGTTTGCTCGCATATTGTTTATATCTGATCCATAATTCAGATGAAATTTCTCTAATAGCTCTCTTCCTAAATATTTTTTAAGCTTATAGAATTTATAACACGTACTACGATTCTCCCCTTCTTGTTATCGATTTTTTGAGGGTCAACAATTTAATGGATCTTGTCTGACTTCGTCGGACAATTAGAGGATAAGAAACAACAACAATAACACGTACTATTCCACCATGGTGGGAAGGATCTATTCGAGACTTTAACTTCCCTAATATTATTAGTAATAACTTGCGATATCTTATCAGAAAGATTCTCAGAATTAACTTCTGGATTATTTAAAATAAAATGCGTTTGGTTCATAACTGCTTGCCAGTTTACTTTTTTAAAAATTCGTTTATTTGAATTGAGGAGAGAAAGCTCTGTAATAATTGGACTATGATCCCTTTCAAAGGAGCAATCTAAAACATAACTGTTGCAGTATCCAGACATGCTTGAAGAACAAACTGTGAGATCTATCAATGATGCTGTTCTATAGGTGGGAACAGTAGTGTTAAGAAGAACCAAATTAGAATCAGTAATCCATTCAACAAATTCATTACTATACCTTGAAATGTGATCCGATCCCCACATCGGGTGATGAAGGTTAAAATCACCAAAAATAATCATCGGAGCCATTAGGGATTCTAGAAAAGATTTAATTATCATAATATTAAATTCCCGTGGAGCGTAAATATTTATAATATAAAATGAAATATTTCGAACATGTATTTTAATTGAGAGGATTTCTAATTCTCTGATTTGTTGAATCTGTATAGGAATATGTTGTGCAGAAATATTGGAAGGAACAGCTATTATTAAACCACCACCTGTCTTCTCTGTCTTTTCTAAAAATGGTTTTATTTGGAAGATTTTTATTATTGTGAATTGATAAAAAAGTTCCTTGAAAACTCCACATATCTGCTTCAGAAAAGGGAGGAATATTTAACCATATGAATTTATTTTGGAGGCCTCTACAATTCCATTGAATTATATTCATAAATAACTAAGAAAAAAAATTAACTTGAACAAACTATCCTCCCTTTGAGGAAAGAAAACCAAACTAATGAAGACAATAATTAGCCCCCAAAACAAAAACTTGAATAAAAGAAACATATTTACAAAACCCATCTTACTTCCGTAATTATCCCATGTCTATGTTATTGGATGCGTCACTTTCACTAGAAGCACGTGTTTTATGAATTGAGGATTTATTACCTACAGCTTTTTTCTTCCGCAACGGGGAGTGACTCGATTTCCCCATTTCAAAAACCTTGCTAAGGTGAGAATGTACAGACTCCATTGTTTTTTGAAAAGCTTCCATAATTAAAGTGGTTTGCTTTTCTAATATTGCTTGAAAAGATGTCAGCATGTTTTCAAGTTTTTTTCTAGATAGTCTTGCATATCTAGATTAACTGCATTAGTCTGGATTACTGCAGAATAAGATGTTCTTTTATTGTCGCGGAACCTTCTTCGCGCTTCTCCCAATGTAAGATGTTGCTCACATTTCAATTCTAATATCTTTTTTTATTTTATATATTCGGGGCCGTTTAATGAGTTAGCTGGGTAATCACCATTGCAATTTATGCATCTTGAGTTACTAGAGCACATTGTCCAGAATGTGAAATACCACAATTGATACATATTGCAGTTTTTTTGGCAAAATCTAGTAGAATGAAGAAAACTAAAACATGTTGTACATTGTCTGGGTTTATCGATAAAATTTTGAATACGATGATTGATGAACCACAGTTTCACAGTTTCCGGTAAAGTTGTCCCGAGTATTGTAATTAATACTGGTGAGAATTGTTGTTGAGAACCAGTTTTAATAAATCTTCTCATCTCTATTATTTCAAAATTATTAGTTTCTTTTGTAGCTCCTTTGCTATCTCATTCAGAGATATATCAAGTGGTATTTCATAAATAAGGAATATTGACGTGATTCCCTCCCAAAAGAATATTCGTTTTAACCGACACATTTGAAATTTTCTCAAGAGATAGTATTTGTGCTGCACATACTGGGTCTAGCGTAGAGAACCTTATTTTTCCATTACGAGTAAAAGACATACTTTTTATGTTTTCATGACGAGCAATTTTTTTCCTTATTTCTGCATTTAAAAGCTGTGGGTTGGACTTTGGAATATGAGAGGATCCTTGACTATTTTCAACCAAAATATTGATTTCGGATATAATTCTTTGTCCAGCTCGTAGAATAATTTCCGTATCCCCCACAGAAGATCTGAAAATTTTTGAAAATCCTGTTTCCATTGTTAAACTATTATCGATTAAGGGTTGTTCAACATCAGAGACGATAAATCTAGAGTGACTCAGCTTGAATCTTTTTTCAAATAATAAAACCAGAGAAAAATAGAAATTGGAAAATTACCAAAAAACTGAACCAAAAGTAGGGGAAAAAAGCCCTCTTGCTGTGAAAAGGGAACCAAATAAAAAAGAAAGATACGACCTTTTAAGACTTGAGAAAATTAATACACCACCTTCAACCTTTCAACCGACCACCTTCAACAAAGGCCTGGCGCACAAAAAAAAAACGTCAACATGAAATGTTTGCTAGATTCTGGGACTCCACAACGAAGAATCTAATTGTTTTAATAGGAAATGCAAATAATTTAATGGTAACTTTTGAGTACGCATCTTATATAAAAAATTCTGTATGGCCATTGTTTATCACTTTATTCTAATTTTTAAGGTGATATTCAATACAGTTATTTTTTTAATATACTGCTTGTAGCGGTATCATCTAGATATGCCAGTAACAGCCTCCGGAAAGGGGGATCACTTATGTCTAATGGTTATATTACTGGGTTTCGGATCCATAGGTCGAGGGATCTGCCCTCCAGATAAGCGCCACATCATGCTCTTCGCTTAGGACAAATTTTATTGAAAAGCTTACTATGGGGCGTTGAGATTGTTAGTGCCCTTTTCTTTTTTCGGTTATAACAAAATTATTATTGTTTTGTATGCATTTTTAAACGGAAGTAGTTTTAATTTTCTTTAGATTTCTTTAGAAAACTTTTTATCTCCTTACAAAATGAATATGAGAAAGAACAAACTTGGAACTCTCTGTTCCACATTTGGATGCAACATGAGAACCGTTAAGAAAATTTCTTATCTACCATTAAAATATACTGCTTTCCTACAAGTCCATCTAGAAGGCTACTTTACACTGGAAAATCTGGAAAGTGAGATCTGATTCTGTGCTTTGTAGTAAGCATTTCATTATAGGTTTATGTTAAAAATTATTTTATTCAAGTATTGTTGCGCTTTTTCAAAATAATCGTACGTATTTTGTCACAAAGAATACTCTATTCTTACTTATGGTAAACTTAGCAACAATTTTGGCGACCGTTTTCACAACAATAACATTAAATAGTTTTCGATTGATTTTATTTATATTATTTACACAATCACTTATATATGTATTTATTAAACTTATGTTAATTTAAAAAGTAACCTGTTTCTGTCATACACAAATATTTGTTGTATCAATTCATTGTTTTTTGTGCCGCATAATGTTATTACGCAACGTAAAAATCAAATTATCCAGGCTCACTAGTTTTGAGAAAATAATTTTTAAATTTTAAGTATATATGTAATCCGTTCTGCAACAAAATAAGTGTAATACATTGTATTTACTTTTACGATTGAGAAGATCTGATTATATAATTGTGAATAATAATTTTAATTAAGCCTTTGCCTAAGCTGTTTATTTTAATCTTGTACATAATTAACCATAATTAATACATACTACTGGCCATTAAAATTGCTACACCAAGAAGGCGACATGTTACAGACGTAAAATTTAAACAAAAGGAAGAAGGTGTTGTGATATGCAAATGATTATCTTTTCAGCGCATTCAGACAATGCAGGCGCCGGTAGCGACACCTACAATGTATTTCAATAAGGAAATTGTTCGACCGGTTTCTCATACAAAAATTGCATTTGAATGTTATTGCCTGGTGAAAAGTTAATGTGATGCATCCTGTAAGAAGCACAAAAGCGTACCAGCATGTTTCTAACTTTGATGAAGGTCGAATTATAGCGTACCGTGATTGCGGTTTATCGAATCGCAGTACTGCTGCTTGCGTCGGCCGAGATCCAGTGACTATTAGCAGAGTATGGAATCAATGGATTCTGGATGATAACACGGAATGCCGTGCTGGATCTCAACGGCCAACTATCATTAGCAGCTGAGAAGACAGGCATGTTACCCGCATGGCCTTAATTGATCGAGCAGCCGCGTCACGAGCCCTGAGTCAAGAATTGGGGTCGTCGTTTGCAAGATAGCAAGTGTATGCATGAAGAGTTCGACGACGTTTGCAGCAGCATGGAATCTCAAAGACCATGGCTACGGCAACCCTTGACGCTGCATAGCAGGCAGGAGCGTCTTCAATGGTGTGATAGATGACAAACCTGGGCACACGAATAGCAAGGCGACATTTTTTCAGACGAATCTAGGTTCTGTTTACAGCATCAAGATGGTCGCATCCGCTTTTGGTGGCATCGTGGTGAACACACATTGGCAGCATGTATTCGCCATCTTCATACTGTCCCATCAGCTGTCGTGACGGTATGGGGTGCTATTGTATACACATTTCGGTCAACTCTTGTTCGCATTGTTGGCACTCTGAACACTGCACGCTACATTTCTGGTGTGTTACGACCCGTGGTTATGCCCTTAATTCGAGCCCTGAAACCCCCTATTTTTCAGGAGGATAATGCACGATCGCATGTTGCTGGTATTGTGCGGACCTTCCTTGATACGAAAAATGTTCTGCTATTGCCCTGGCCTGCGTATTTACTAGATCATTAGGCAATAGAAAACGTCTGGTCCATGGTTGCCGAGTGACTGGCTCGTCACCATACTCCAGTCACTACGGTTGATCAGATGTGACATCGTACTGAAGCTGCATGGGCATCTGTACCTGTACATGTCATCCAATCTCTGTTTGACTCAATGCCCAGGCGTATAAGTGCTATTATTACTGCCAAAGATGATTGTTCTGGGTACTGATTTTTCAGAATCTATGCACCCAGTTTTCTTGAAAATTTAATCACTTGTTACTTCTAGTATAACACATTTGTCCAATAAATATCATTTGTTTTATCTGCATTTCTTCCTGATGTAACAATTTTAGTGGCCAGTAGTGTAGATCTCATAAATTAAGCATTGTTTATTATTATTTGATTTATAAAACTTTTTAAACACAAATGACTTAAAGATTTTGTGATACTCAGAAGTGAAAATGCTTTGTGAGGAAACCCCTTTTCCGTGAATATTCGCCTGAATGGGAGATCAAGGTTCTTCAAGCTCCCTGAATTGATATGATAGGCACTTGAAACGTAGGAAAGTACAGAATGCTTCTTTATCTGGTATGTTCAAATTTTATTAGTATCGTAAAGTATATAAACCAAGTAAAATTGTATTTGTATTTGCATATTTGTTTAATTTATTTAATTCCTGCACATTTGTTAATTAGACGAAAATCAATCAATTTGTTTTCAATTTATTTGAAATTTAAATTGCATTATATGAATTTGATTGATTAATGTTTATTAATTTATAAATATTACTTTTGAAACAATATTTTTTTCATTAATTTTTTCATAAATTGAAAATGAAGCCCGATATAGTTTGAAGCTGGATACCAGACATATTTTGTTTTGGACAACAGTTTAAAGGCAGGTTCAAATGTTATTTGTAAACGTGTGTGGGTGTATTTCATGTTAATCATCCAATTTATTTCTGTATTTTGTTTTTTTTCTGACTTATGTTATGACTTTTCACAAAAATATGGTTTTATATAGCTTTGGCAGAAATTTGAGGATATTACGTATGAATTTTTAACCAAAACTCAAGATCTCATTCATATCTACATTTTAATTCTTTACCTACCGCATTGCGATTTATTGCAATTTTTTCATGCAATAGTTTTTTTTTGAATCACTGAAACATTGAAAATACTCAATTTTGGGAAATTTAATCCGTTAAAGATAATTAATGAAATTGGTACTTTAAAGTACCATCAGTACACAAAAAGGTCTAAAATATTCTCATAATAATAATAAAAAAAGACCGAATGGCTTTTTTAACGGAGTTTTAACTCTTAAGAATGCTAAATACCCAGAGAACACTAGTATTTTACTTCACAAAATATTTATTTTTGAAAATTATAGTATCTAAAAAAAATTATTTACTTTTTTACACATGAAAACAGGTTTTACTCATAAAATTAATTTGATGATATTCAAAGAAACAATTTTTCTTTTCATTAATACACAAAAATTCATTACGCTTTGTGCGTTTTGAGTGAGGTTTCCATTGAATGATTTTTAAGGCACTGGTGTAAGAAATACTGTATTTTCTGCATCTTGAGTCTTGTTCAGTCTCTTGATCACCATCTTAAAAATTTAACGAAAATTCCAGTAGTTAATTTGCTGGGACTTCTTCATCTGAAGAATCATCTGTTAGTGTATCATTGCTTTCAAATGGTAGGTTCTGTAATAAATTCAAAGTCTCTTGAAGACTGAGCTTCTTTTTTCTAGACACTCTAAGAAAAGGATAATAATATTAATAATAATAACACCTTGAAAACCTTCTATTATTGTTAAATCTCAGTCACACATAAAGAATTTAGAACGTTTCTAATTTTTGAATAAATTATATATATTTCATTTAATTGTGTGATAAAAAAAAACAAGCTCAGATTCAAAGTTCAAATTTTTTTTAAAACTTTAAAATAAAAAAAGCAAAATAAATAAGTTAAGCAAAAAGAAATGCCAAAAGAGGCTTCGCCAAGTTCCCATTGAATCACCATTATAACGTAAGGGTCAGCGTTGCTTGTGAATATTACAATTTTAACGTAAATTAAATCTAATTTAGAGGTAGATAAAGGCATTGTACATCCAAATACAAATTATTTACACTATTTTACACAAAATTCGTAACAATACTATAGCTGGAAGCTGAAATCCAGCATTGATGGTATTTATTAAGAGGTTGATTAGCTTGTACTTTACAGGTTGAATACAAATGTTTAAAACATTTCTATGTATTGAAATGGAACTCACTTTCCTACTCAATACATAATTGAATGCATCTAAACCTTTGTAATTCTTAAATTTTCCTCTTTGTATATGTACATTCTTTTTTCGCAAGGTACATATAAATGTCTCTAAAAGTGATTGGAGGCTACAACTTGTTACACTAACGGAAAAAATCCAAACGCCTAGAAAGACTAGTGTTAGATAAACGAAATTTGACAGGCGTGTTTATACATCTGAAGTATGACATCGATAAAGATTTCGCGCTTAAGTGTTGAGATAGCAATTTCCTATGACAGCAGCATTCTCGAGGTTATTCCTAACACAATGCTGCAAATTTGTACGTAAATCTGTCGCGGGTGTGAGATCCTAATTATAAAATCGGATAACTAGATTATCGAAGGTACTTATCTGGATTGAAGCTCCTTGTTATGATCCTTCTTGAAGCCCGATAGCAGGGTCAGCTCCAAGGTTGGTTACTTAACCACTTCCTGGTGGATTCTCCATCGACTATTAATCTTAAGATATTTGACCACCAGCCACTATTTACGTTTACTAACACTTGAATTTCAGTTTAACGATCAACGCTTAGTCATTTACTCGCATACTCAACGATTGGCAGTTAAATAGTAGTTACATTTACTTAGAATTAAGTCATCTCTACGGAAAGCGATTTTTAAACTAAAATCACAGTTGAATTAGTAGAAGAACCCGAATAATATCCATTACAAAGTTCAGAAAATACTTTAAACTATAGTTTTTTTAAAAAAATATTAATGATCAATTTGCAAGCTTAAATTTCAACAAAATTGAAAATTGTATATTTTATGCTAAAAGATCCTTAATTTATCCTGTTCCGAATATATGCGGTAACCTACTACGTTATGCTTTTAACCCAAGGTCACCTTGCATTTGATCATCTGAACCTAATGTATTTCACAAAGAATGTGAATGGTTATGATATATACATTTTAAGGATATAATTTAACTTTTTAAATTATTACTCTTAAGTTTTTTCATCCTTTTTTTTTAAATACGATTTATGTCTTACTCGGAAATCTTTAAATGCTAATATAATTGTCTCATAAAATTCACTGATAATAACTTCCTTCTGACAATTACCTTTTGTTCCAACTTTTTGACAGTCTATATAATTTTTGTCTATATTATCCATTTTATAACTAACTTTATCTAAAAACTCATTTAGTTACTTTTTATTTCTGTATATAATTATAAGTACAGCTTGTGTCCCTCCATGTGATTTAGGATGTTATGTTAAGATTTTCCAGGAAGATAAAAGTATTACTTTGATTTTCACATTTTCTTTTCCCTGCACGTAGGGTAAGCTATGGGGATTCTTATTTTATAAATGAAAAACTATATTTCCATTAGCGTCAAACGCATCCAAATGTATCTGCTCATTCGAATGTTACTATGAACTCTGTTATACTTTTATTGATCGAGTAACAGACGCATAACCAAATGAATGTCTCTATTTCATAGGAGTTGAAATAGTTTTCTAAAGAAAAAAAGTTTTACTGTGAATTGCGCATGCTCTGATTGCTTAACAAATATTAACGGAAAACACATTTTTTCTAAATGGCTTGTTTTGTTTTTGTTTAACCCGGTGTGTGACAACCCCCCTGGGTTCCACCCTGTACACTAAGATTAACTTGAGGCAAAGAATGACCAGACACCATTTGTATAACAACAAATTATATTTATTCAATAGATTCAATTAGAAACCTTCTAATTACAAATATTAAACAATATGTCTACGTTAAAGAGATTTACCTTTACTATTAAATTAAATTACAAAATATGAAAATAATCAAGTACTAAGCTCAATATCGAACGGGTTTACCAGAATAGGAGGTCCGAGAAATAATACGCGACTTGAATTATTAACATCCATTAAATTTTCGCTAACTTTATTATATATTAACTCTTGTGGTCAGAGAGACTAAGTTATAATATATCACCTGGCTGTAATGTCGTTCTCTCCAGGTAGATTAATCCTTCTAATGCAACTTCGCTGAATACTAACAGCAATACTCTAATCACGTAATCCACTTGAATCCTCTTAACTTCGTCACTACTGTTCTTGGCTCAATCGCCTTTCATTCGCTGACTTACAACGCTCTCCTTAAATACCTTAATTCATTCGCATATCCCATTTTCTTCTTTTAGAGCTGGTTGGAAATATACGCGAATTTACAATCCCCAAAGTCGCCTAAAAGTATTAGTCAAAAAGTGCCGTATAGATTCGTCACAGGTGCTAACCGGATGCCCGGTCTTTTTGTTGTATGCGCATATCTATACATCTATCTTACATATAAATAAAAATGAAGCGTCTGTTTGTAATTTGAAATTAATAGCTTTTTACTAAATGCATTTAAAAGTATATACGGTACTTACATGAAAAAATCAATTTTAAAAATTTTTGTGTCTATCTATCTGTCTGTCTGTCTGTTTGTTCCGGCTAATCTCTGAAACGGCTAGACCAATTTTGACGAAACTTCCACTGACAGATAGCTATTGTTATAAGAAATAAATTAGGCTATTTTTATTTTAGAAAAAAATTAGGATTCCGAGAAAATAAAATTAAAACCAATGAAATAGTGAGCAATATCCGATTCAAATAGGGATTATTTTTATTTAATAGGAATTATTTTATTTCGCGAGCCTTCTGTCTCAACGATTGCTAGCACTTATATCAAACTTTTTTCTTTGATTAGGTTGCTGCCATTCGCGACATTTCCCGTTCATGTCTTGATCCTAATGATTTTACAGTCCTTAACTGCATTGTCAAAGGTCATGTGTCCCTTTCACCCCTTCCTTGCGGCTTCGTTTGTGTTCACGTTTCACCCTTCTTGCTACTTAGACCTATTTTGATCCTAAATATTTTAGTCTTCACCCCATCGACAGTGTCAAAGGTCATGCGTCCCTTTCACCCCTTGCTCAACAAAAAGCAAAGAAAAAACAATAAAACAAAAAAGAAACATAGATTCACAAAGTAGAAGAAAAGTTTTCGTAAACTCTACGAAGTGAATAAACACTTTTTAGTTAAATTCCACGTGGACGAAGTCGCGGGTAACAGCTATTTAACATAAAATAAGTGCATCAGAAAGTAATATTAACGTATTACACATCCAGATAAAAATTATTTGCACTATTTTTAGCGTTTATTACACAAAATTTGTAACAATGTATTACTTTTGCTGAGCAGGTAGGTGTTTTCAAACATCGACCCACAAGAAAGTTACGGGGCGTCATAAATAATAATAACAATAATAAAAAAATCAGCAATTATATCTAAAGACTTAAAATTTAGCAAACATGGTTTTTTCGTTCACTGAGTTATGTAAAAAGCTTTTTTTTGTGTTTAATTTATACAATTCACGTAAAATTAACACATTAAAAACTTCTTTTTATCCTTCAGTCTTTATTTTTTAATTTTTAAATTCACTCGTGCGAAGAACGGGTTTACCAGCTATTATACATAGAAAGCTATACTTTTAGTCAAAACAAATAAAAAAAATTTCACCAACTTGAATTTTGAAAACATGGACAAAGAGTTAAAATATAGTATGAATGATGATGTATGATTTATATATTCATTAAGTAACATTAGTATTCATTATTTAAAAGATAAAACACTAAAGCAGGGATTCTTAAACTTTCACTATTTGCGATCAAATTTTCATTCATAATTTCTATCGCTCTCCCTTCTACAATAAGAATGCAATGAATGCAATAAAAATGTACTTTTTTTTCCCTCTGACGCTAAAGCTACATTACGACTTTAATTATAAGCCATACAAATTATCAAAATAAGCATTAAATTTTGTATATAACAAGTCATGGGAGGCATTAGTAATTATTAGGCTTGTTTTTAAATAAATGCCGATAAATTTATTATCAAAAACATTTTGCAGTACGGATACATTTATAAGTACATTCTTTGGAAACCCCCTGGGTTCCACCCTGGACACTAAGATTAATTTGAGGCAAAGAATGACCAGACGCCAGTTGTATAATAATAACTTGTATTTATTCACTTGATTCAAATATCAAAAACTCTAATGACATATAGTATCTATATGTCTATATCAAACAAAAGGGATTTACCTTTAATATTAAATTAAATTATGAAATATGAAATTAATGAATAACTACACTCAATATCAAAAGAGTTTACCGGAATAGGAGGTTTGAGAAATACACGCAACTTGAATTAGTAGCTTTCATTAGCTGAAACTAATTTTATTAAACTAACGCTTTTAATAAGCGGTATTAAACTAGAATATATCACCTCTGGTAGTACTTATAATCTCTTCAGGTACATGATCTTCCTAAGATTCCTTCGTTGAGTATTAATAGCAACGCTTCACTATCGTAATCCAATTGAATCCTCAAAACGTTGTCACTAATGCTGCTGGCTCAAAAGCCTTTATCCTCACTCGAAAACGAAAATTAGATTTAACGGGTGCCAACGAAATGAATCGCTTATACCCAAATTCGCGGAGAGAAAGTGGCAATGAAAAACAATATCTGAATACACTCCCCCGCAGGGGGGGAGGATGGAGGAAGAAGCGGCCAGACGAAAACGAGATAAAAATACGTTACGCGGGCAGGAGTGGAGGAGCGCAAGGAAGGGGGGGGCTTAACAGCCCCAAAACGCGTTCGAGGAGCACCAAGACGCAATCGGAATAGAGAAGCTGCGGAATTTTTTTTTTTTTTTTTTTTTTTTTTTTTTTGCAGCTGGAATGAATAAGAGGATGGAGACTGCAAGACAGAACTTGCAGCCGGAACAATCGTGGAATTGAAGCAGGAGCCAGCTTTAATCACTGATCCCAATTTTGATGTAGGCAAGTGCATTTAAATGTTGTTAAGTGTAGCAATTAAGTATTATTGTTGTAATTACGGCGGTTTTAAGGGCAGATTCCATTTTGTCGTTTTATAAGCAAAATTTATTTTAGCATGAGGATACGTGAATAGTGTTTGTGCTTTAATTATAGGATTGTTATGATTTTGAATAGATGTAAAAACATTTCTGGAAGTTCTAGTGATGTAATTATCTATCGGCTCCATGTGTAAGTCGTGATGGATGACACTATTTCTAACGTACCAAGGTGCGTTAGCAATGATTCTAAGAATTTTGTTTTGAATAATTTGAATGCGTTTAGTGTGGGTCGGGGCCGCGGCCCCCCAAATGGGGGACCCATACGTTATTGTTGGACGCAAAATTTGCTTGTACAGTATAACTTTATTTTCAGGGAGAGAGGAGAGCTTCTCCCAATAAGGGAGATAGCTAACGCTATTCTACCCCAGAATTTATCTGAAAGATAGTCAATATGATTCTTGTAAGTTAGGCGACTATCGAGATATAAGCCCAAGTAACGAACGACCGGGACCCACAGAATGTTGTCATCGAAAAGAGTGAGATCAGTCTGGGGTCAATGACGCCCCATTTCCTGAAAACAATGGCTTGTGTTTTTTCTACATTAATAGCTATTCTCCAATCTGTCAACCATTTCTCTAGTTTGACGAGGAATTGTTGCATAGTTTTAATTGTGTACTTGAGATTGACACCCTGAGTGAGCGCCGCCGAGTCATCTGCGAAAAGACATGTGCTGACAGTGTGGTGATCTGGAAAGTCATATGTGAATATGTTGTAAAGATACGGGGATAGTACCGAACCCTGCGGGGTACCACTTTGACAAAAACCCGTTTCAGAGAATGTGTTATTTACACGAACCCGGAAGGTTCTGTTGTGTAAATAATTGTGAATAATTTTAATTAAATAAGCAGGGAATTTGAGTTTTATCATTTTGTAAGTGAGGCCATCATGCCACATTTTGTCGAATGCCCTTTTGACATCCAAAAAGACACCTACAGTGTATAATTTGCTAGCGAAGCCTTCATTTATAATATTAGTGGCACGTATTAATTGATGCAGCGTAGAATGGCCCTCCCGGAAACCGCATTGTTCCGGGGGAATACAGTCTATGGCTTTGCAATGAGTTTTAATCCTGTTTAAAATTATTCTTTCGAAAATCTTAGCAGTGGTGTTTAATAAAGAGATCGGCCTATAATTTTGACTAAACTTATGATCCTGGTTTGGCTTTGGCAACATGACTACATTTGCTATTTTCCACTGTGTAGGAAAGTGGCAGTTAATGAGGCATCTGTTGTAAATTTTAGTTAAATGTGTGATAGCATTAATAGGAAGATATTTTAAAGCTATATTTGGGATCTGATCTGGGCCGGGTGACTTCCTATTAGGTAATTTTTTAATGATGCCTCGTACTTCTAATGGCGAAGTGAGGGGTGGTGTAAGTGTGTTGAAGTTGTCGAAATAGTGATTCACTAAACTTTCGACTTCTTCAATTTTGTCGTCACTATATGGTTCAGCATTTTCTTGAAAAGTGACTTCTAGTGTGTCTTTGAAAGCCTCCGCTTTTTCGAAATCAGAGAAAGCCATACCACTCGGACCATGGAGAGGTGGTATGACAGTATATTTTTTAGTAATTCTTTTATGCAAATTATAAAGAGAATTATCTTCAACATTTAACGAGGAAAGAAGGTTTTTCCAGGTCCTGTTTTTATGTTCGTTGATTTCGATCCTAATCTGCCTAACGAGAGCATTCACTTCCCTTTTATAGAGGGGGTATCTTGTATTGTTCCAAAGCTTACGGAATCTGTTTTTAGTTTTAATGAGCTCTCTAATATTAATAGGAAGGCGGAGGTGTGAAGTTTTGGAAATTCTAGTGGATGTGGAAGTATTAATAGCATCCGAAATCATGTTGCTGAAATTTTGAACGGCCTGGTCCAAATTATCTATCGTAGGATTTCCTGGCATGTTGTAGTGAAGAATTTCTTGAAACTTAATCCAGTTAGTAGTTTTAAGAGTTTGAAGTAAAGGTGGTAATTGACAGTTAGTTACGAAATCGAAAATAACTGGATTGTGATCACTGCTAAGTTCATTTACAGTAAAAACATTAGAGTGTGAGAAATTAGCTGCAAAGCCGATGTCAATAATAGTGCTTGGAGCGTTGTGGTTGAAATGTGTTGGAGTGTCTGGAGCGATAATATCAATAGCTGAGGCTACAGCCCAATTGCTAAGAATATTACCATTGGCATTGCTTCTCCCTGGGTTCCAACTCGAATGTTTAGCGTTAAAATCTCCAAAGAGAAAGGTTCTATTATTATGTGTGAGAATAGCATCTAGTTCCGTAACATTAATGGAGCCGTGTGGATGTCTATAGATACACGCCATAGTGATTTTGGTGTTGTTACCTAGTTGAATAATTACCGTTGTATTTTCAAACGTGTTTGAAGTACTAAGGATGGCGTGGTGCTTAATGCAATTTTTTACAAAAATGGCAGTGCCCCCGCCTCTGTGTGTGAGTCTATCACTTCTGTGACAAGTGTAATTTGAATGCTTATTCGGTCCGGAGGACGAAGATGTGTTTCTTGGATCCCGATTAAGTCGGGGTTATGAAAAATGATGCTTTCTTTAAGTTCTTCTAAATTCTTTTTAACACCATTGGCATTCCAACTGTAAACTCTAAGAGTGTTACTATTAAACGCGCTGAATTTTATTTTTTGTTATTTTGTTGAAGGAAAGCTATCATATTTCCCCACTGTTGCATCATTTGACCCATTTGTTCCATGATCGAGTTGGCGTCAAATGTGTTGTTTTTAGAGACGTTCTGAGCCGTTACTGAAGCGTAAGACGGCTTCTGCTGGCGTGGTGTGGACTTTTGAGTGCGCTCCTTGGCTTTCTCCGTCCAGATGTTTTTGTTTGGCTGTTTTTTCTGTTGTTTCTTATTTACGGGGTTACTGGGGCATCCTGAAAAATTGGCTGGATGAGGTCCGCCGCAATTTGCACACTTAGCTGGGGATTTCATGGACTTCTTGCAATCTGCGGTGAGATGGCTTCCACTACATTTTAAGCATTTGGGTGCTCTGTTACAGAGTCGGGAGTGATGATAGAACTCCTGGCAGCGATAGCATTGAGGAGGCATCGAAGAGCCCTTTAAAGGTTCTATCACGACACGGAAAAACCCAATGTTCGTGATCTGAAATATTTGTTTGTTTTCCTCATTTTTCTTGAGGACTACCAAAAAAAGTGGCATGTTTGTATTCGTTTTTCTATTTCGTAGAATAGAGATGTGGCTGGGTTCTTATCCTCACTCACTTACAACGCTCTCTTTAAATACCCTATCTACTTTGCATATCCCGTTCTCCTCTTAGAGTTGATTGGAAATATACGCGAATTTACAATCCCCAAAGACGCCTAAGAATAATAGGGGAAAGGTGCCGTACAGATTCGTCACACATTATATCAGCGTATAAATGTGTATTTAATTTTTATTATGACAGAATGTATTTTTTTTTGCTTCCTTTCAGTAAATTAATAGTTATTTTAAATATTTTATTTTCGACTTTTCAGTATGCTCGCCCATAGAGATATCATGCCCTCCAACTTCTTTCTTTCAATAATGATTTATTTCCTATGGTTACTAACGTACGTTCGGAAACGCAGGTACTCAGGTTTTTGAATAAAATTACGTGAAAATATATGTAGACAATTGGCAACAATATACATTTAAGGGTTAAAGACCTCGATAGTGAAAACTTTAAATAATACGAATCTTTATAGCTTCGTTGATAGTTGATAATAGTTTATAAAATGTGATTTATTCACTTTAACAGTTATTGATCAAAATCTTCACATATAGTGTGTGAGGAATATGGTGAATCAATAAAAAAAAGATTGAATTGTATTGAATACTCATTCATGATGTGGAAAAAAAAATTACTTCAAACATTTTTCAAAATTGTTAAAATAATGGTAACATTTTTAGTGGGCAGAAATGAATTCAAAATTAAGGGAAGATAAAGAAATAATTGCGCCTTCTTTCAAATTGTATTGTTTTTCTATCTTATATGAAAGTCCACATCTTCTAATTTTGAATCATTTACTATATTTGCTTCATTTAATTTTCTATCACCCTCTTCTCCCTCAAAGCCTGACTATCAAACTCTGAGGGTTCCGTACTTGAGAGATTATGACTTGAACTCCACCTTTTACAATAGGAATAGTTGACATGACACAAAAGACTAGGTAATAACACCCAAAAGCTTAAATAACGAAGTTAATGATATTTTATCTGAGAACTTTCTCCCTTTCTCAGGGAATAAGAAGAAGATTGAGTTACCCTTTGGTTATCAAATTTCACTTATCTGAAATACTTACAGGAATTCAGAACTATAGTTTTCACAAAACGGTACACACACGGTACACACAAGGAACACACACGGTACGCACAAGGTACACACACGGTACACACACACGGTACACACACACGGTACACACACGGTACACACACGGTACACACACACACACACACACCCTCATCTATCTCTATCCTTCTATTTTATATCGTCGCATTATTAATATACTCACTCTGTTTACACTGCAGGGAGGTAGCAATTAAACTCTAAGCAAAACTTAAAAAAACATTACCTCATGTTAATTTTAAGAGTGTACCTCGCGAAATAGCCCGTTACAATATGAAGTTGACCTGTGACAATTTGAAATAATTATTAGATTTCATGAAAATAATCACTATGGAAACCGAGGAGGCTTTCATAGCTCAATCAAAAATTTAATTTGTTTTCAATTGTTTTTACTATTTCTTTACGTTATGAATAAGTTTCGAAAACTCTTGCGGGTAAGAAAGAAAATGTAATATCGTTATAGGATCGGGTTTTTAACACATTTTTAAAAAATTTCATAGGTATTTAGAACATGGGTGCTCACTTATAAGCAACAACAATAATCTCTTTTTTTTATAGCCTACGCCTAAATTATTTCAGGAAAAAATAAATACAACTAATACATTTATTATATATGTTGACTAAATAAAAGCTAGGTTAAATAAAATAATGTGTGGAATATAATGTTAAAATTAAAGCTAACTTTAGGTAAATTAGGACTGAACTAAAATTATAAGCTTACAACATTAGATTAGGAAAAACTGAAAATGTTTTAATATATAGGATGAATAACATTTTTAGATGAAGAAGTACATTTATTTATTTTCCAGCTATAAAAAATGGATGTGTTGTGTCTGAAAAGTTCCATTGTGCCTAGGGAAGAAAAAATCATGTTTCCAGAACTATCATGCTGTTTGAAGCGTGGTGGTACAAAATATGTACCACCTATTTTTTAAAACTTTGGATACCCTTTATTTGAAAAGTGTTTAATATTACTAATATGTATCAACTTTTGCTCAATAATTATAGTTTTGTTATGTTTATCTAAAATATTTGTAATTATTTCCCTCTAGTGCATTATTTTTGTCAAAACTTCAGCACATGAAAGATTTAACGTGCATCAGCTTCATTGACAAAGCAACATTACATGTTTCAGTAAAGTTTATTCTACATGACAGCAAAATTTTGAGGCAAAAAAAAATGCACATTGTGTAAGGGGAATTAAATGAAGAAGCTCTGAAGTGTTAATAATGGGGCGCACTAACTCATAACAAAATGATTGACTCCTTCTTTTGTTTCGAAATCAACTAATTAGAACATTCGAATGATTAGATTTTTTGCTATACCACAGTTAGAAGAAATACTGAAACGACTTTTTTTCCTAAACTGGATGGATCTCTCTATCACTGGGCTACACATGTGCGTGATTTTCTTGAAACTTTCCCAAATCTTTGGAATGGTACAGAGAGAACAATTTCATATGACCATTCCATTCACCATATATAACACTACTTCTTTTCCTGGAGATACCTGAATAGCCAAGTTTATGGTGCAGAGATTGTGTTTCCAAAGTATTGAAAAATCGAATCATACTACAGAAAGAGCTAACGTGACCTCACACATGCTTAAGGTATCCGACTACGTTCGGAACCGCGATTTTGAAAAGCTTATAAATTTACGATAATTATAAGTAAATAAAATAAATAAATAATTTAATTTACGATATTTAGTATCACTTAGATAAGAAAACGTATATAAAATTGTTTTAAGAATATTATTAGAGTAAAAATTTATTTACGTACAATATTCTGACAAAAAATGAACATAGATTGACCAAGTTTCAAAACATTTTCCATTTATGAAAAATGCTTCTATTATAATATTTCGCCTGTACATATCTTAGACTTTTGTAGAGAGGCTGAACTAGAATTTTTGAAATATGTAGCTTAGAAGTGGATTTATTTATAATTTAATACAACAGAGGGGAGAAATTTTAAGAAAAAAACACCGATAATTATTTTAATTGGTGGTAACTCTGAAAATAATGTGAATTTTTCAAAAAATCTTAGTTTAGACTCTCTGGAAAAGTCTTAACTTTATATTAGCAAAATATTCTTATTATAGAAGCATTTTTTATGAAAGGAGAACGTTTTGTAAAAAAAGTTATTCTAAGTTAATTTTTTGCCAAAATATTGTATTTATGTCGTAACATCCTTAAAACTATTTTATACATGCATTCTAATCTAAGTGACACTAAATATCATGAAAATTATCCATTTAGGCGCTTCTTTAAAATCACGGTTCCGAACATAGTCGGATATCTTAATAAAGTCTGGAGGGAAATCGAGAATAAACTTGATATTTACTTTGAACAACTAATTGTGCTTATGTTGAAGTGTAATGACACCAAATTATTTTACGTGCTATATAAAATTCACCCATAATCAGCCTTTTTTCCCTGTCTCTCATTCTGCATTATTTAAAATATATCCTTATTTGGCGGATAAATAATGGACACTATATATTAGCAGACAGAATTCGCAAATAATAATCTGGAATTCACAAATCATAATTTTTTCCTTGGCATTCAAGAGAAGCAATGGAGATTTTTGAGAAAATATTAGAGATTTAATGGGCTAAACTCGTGTGACGTCATAGTCACAAGATAGCTGCAATCACGTATTTCCAGCCAATCATAAATTTATGGGACATCATAGTCACATGATAAAGGGAATCCCGTGTTTTCAGTCTATCTACTCATGCGCTTCACTGTGGTCAACTTTTGTTTCTTACAAAAATTATTTTAAAATGCTACTCTTTGTCAACAATAATTGTTCACATGAGTGCACTTGATTTTAAAACATACGTATAATACAGGGTGACCGGGCTTAAAGTATCCAAAAGTAATGGCTTATTATTACGGAACTACCCAGCAGAATGTAATAAACTGTTTATCCATGGATTGGAAAACTTTCCGAAATTTTTTGGGTCTAGTCCGATCGGCCGCACGTGACTTTTATGTTTAAATTTCGCCGTTAAATGAATCACTGAGCAAAATAGTGTCATCTCAGAATTTCTCAGCTTTACTGACTCTCTTTCCTCCTTGGATTCTCTTAAATGTATTTCTTCATCTAACAGCATAATCGTCGAGATCCAAAAGCAACTTAAAAGTCTAAGAGATAAAAATATCTCAATAGATTTTGCATTTGTTCGCGGACACACGGGCGTTCTTGGGAATGAGCGAGCGATTGGCTTGCAAAAGCTGCAACCAAGCGCAAAATTGACATTGACGTTAATATTCTTAAATCGTTTTACAAGAAGATCACGAAAGAAAGAATGGTGAAGTCTTGGAACCAAGATTATCTCATTTCTAATAAAGGGAGCATAACAAAGAAATATTTTCCCACCATTAATAAGAGACTATCATGCCATCATTTTTACACTAACTACAAAATAACCCAATTTCTCACTGGTCATGGTAATTTCAAAAGCTACTTGAACAAATTTAATTTAGTTCCTTCATCTTCCTGTGACTGTAATATTGGTGGCGAGGAAAATGCGGAACATGTAATCCTTCTGTGTTCCAAGTATGTCAGAGAGAGAAAGATCACAAGACTGGCGTTCAAGAGACTCAACATTAATTGGCCACCGAATTTTCACCAAATTCTTTCCACCAGAAATGCTTTCAAAAATTTCTGTGAATTTGTTGTACATGTTTGTAATTCTTCTTAAACTCATTTTTTAAATTTTTTTTTATTTCCTTTGAATGTGTGTTTAATACTTACTTCTGTAAGCCCCGTGTGATACTTTGTGGTACTCAGGGATTTTATAATTGTTTCAATAATAATAATAAAAAATATGTGGACGCCACAGCAAAAAGAGCAGTGCGTACTTTGGTTGTGGAATTTAAATCAGCCACGCGTGTACAGCGACGTATTCGAACAGAAGGGAATGTCCATCCTCCAACATCAAAATCTATCCACCAATGGGACAGAACTTTAAAGGAGACAAGAACTTTGGTATCTCAAACTGCTAAGTATCCTTAAGTTTTCGTGATAGAAGACACTTTTGATCGTGTGTGTGATTCACTTTGTAGGAGTCTATTAGAAAAGCCAATAACAACATTCCGTTCTGTTCGAAAATTTCGCTGTACACGCGTGCGTGACTGATTGAAATTTCATTAACCATAGTACACACTGCACCTTTTGCTGTGACATCCAAATCTTTTCTAATGAAGTCAGTATAAAAAGTTTATAGTCTGCGATTGCTGAATAATGCACATGCAACCGATCGGAATAGACTCAAAAAATTTCGGAGAGTTTTCCAATTCATGTATGAACAGTTTATTACATTTGGTTGGGTAGTTTCGTAATAAGAAGCCGTTACTTTTGGATACTTTAAGCCCTGAGATCCTGTATATGAATTTTTATTGATTTTGAAAAACCCTTTGAAGAGTTTTACTACTTGAACATCTTTACCAAATTATCATACTTGAAATTTCATCTAAATTATACAAGTGGAACAACAAGTACAAGTCTAATGTCTGTTTTAAATTGAATGAAGAACACGTGATTGAATTTATCATATGATCCTCATCAATTTAGCGTATTAAACTTCAGATTGATTTTATTGAGATCGCGTGAGCTGAAAGTTATCCTTCCATATTAAAGTAAACTTGCTCTAAGCGCTTGTTGGGTGAGCTTGGTATTCTCGTGATAAAAAAAAAGGATAAACTTTCATAGTTTGACGCAATTCATTTTAGGGAAAACTGTCATCTTGTATTAGTTATTATGCGTAAAGTAATATGGAGAACCGACATCCTCGTCTTTTGTGTTCTTCTAATTTGTCAGTTGTTAAAGGAAAAAGTGGTTCTACCGAAACATGATAGTAATTCACAAATTTTTTACAAGGAAAGATTTGAGAACAAAAACAGATGTCAACATGATGGATAATATGTTAATTTTTGAGAACCCTGGATAAAAAAATATAAGATAGCTGATCTGAATAAAAGAAAAAAATGGATCGACAAAAACGATAACATATTTACTTGAAAAGCTAATTTCGTAAAAGGAGGATAATTCTTATTCATAAAAAAAATCGGCAACAAAACATTTATTCAAATTGTAAATAATTTTGATTTTATTGAAGCAAGTAATAAGCTACAAGAGCTGAATCATTTAAAATGTGAGAAAAAAAACCCTTTTCATGTTTTGACACAAGTCGCCAAAATGGTCGCTAAGTCACCAAAAATGATGCCAACGTGGCTGTATTTGTAATTCTTTGAATAATTAGTTTTAATCAATTAATTTTTATTAATTATAATTAAAAATTACTGTATCGTCATCCAAAATAATCATGTTTTTAAAATTTAAGCTCAATTGAGCGCTTTAAAATATATTTTATTAACGATTGAAAATTGCACGAAGATAAATAAATTTATAGAGAGTGTGAGCTAATAGTAGGAATTGAATTAATATCTATAGTTAATTGTCTCTACAGTGTAAAAATTAAAGGATGTAATTTAAATGAATAGAAAGAAATTTCTGTACAGATAACAATTAGCAACTTTATAAAATAAATCATCCCGTTTATTGTACATGTTATATACCTAGAATTTTAGCATGGGTGAGTGCTAATCTAATTTATATGTATATTTGTACGTCAATATATATATATATATATATATATATATATATATATATATATATATATATATATATATATATATATATATATTTACTAGGAATACATTGCAATTGCTTGAGAATAATTAAAAAAATATCAGTAAAATTAAGTTGAGAAGAAAGTAATAATTCAAAAAAGAGTAATAATTTTCCTAACAAAGATACATATTTTACTTTCTTCTGGATCAAGATACAAATTAAAATATCAAGCAAAAAATTTCTAAAAAACAAAATAAAAAATAAATTTTTTTTAAAGATAAATCTATAACAATTTCTTTGACATGCCGTGTCAATCTTATCAAAGTCTAGTTTTCGTATTTTATTTGCAATTACAGTAATGTACCAATTGTTTATTAAACAAAATGCAATTTTCTACCCACAAGCACAAATTGCCTAAAGCAGGGGTGGCGGGCCATTAATGGCACGCGACACAATATTTTAGGCACACCACCGATCAAAATGTCTGCATTTTAGTTCAAAATAACCAAGATCACTGTGAAGCACACTCGTTTGTTATTGTCTTGCCTTAGTTACGTCGCACAGTGGGCAGTTTTCCCAATCTAGCGCTCGGAAAGTCCAAAAATGAAATTGCACGAAATAAAAAAAAACAATGCACTATTTATGGTCCTCATAGATTCCCTAGCCATGTGGTGAACAGTTTTCGTCAGTACGCGAATGCAAATATTCTTCAATCAGCGGTTTAGATCGGGTTTCTTTTTGCTGCAAGAAACACTTGCGAGCGTCATTTTCTAGTAAGAAGTTCAATCGTTTCGTCTGAAAAAGATTATGCAGATTTAAGCGGTTTTTTTAAATACTTGCCATGGGTAGTTAATTTTTTGATTTGACTTTCAAATTAGGTTCACGTTTGTTTAAAAATTGTAAAAACATAACATTTAGCACAGCATGTGACTCCTACTAACATAAGTCGGCTTTTTGTGTTTATTGGAGTAGAACTTTTAGGATTGACACGGATTGATCACAGAAACACTTAAGTGACGTAGAGTAGATATAGACCTATAATTTAATACCAAATATATATATATATATATATATATATATATATATAGCTGCTACTACCTGCTACTCCCAAAGTTATGATTTTTTTTTTTTTTCAGCGTTGGCCAATGGTATTACTCGGCGTGCCTTATTCAATGTATGGAAGGAAGAGCAAGATACTAGCGCAAAACTTATATTGTTTTGAGTTTAGTTAGGACAATCAAAACTGCCCACGACGCGTCGTGGACTACAATTGCTAAGGATGCAAAGTTAGTCTACGCATTGCATAGTCATTTTCTTTGAATATTTTCAGAGATGAATAACATTAAAGACTCGCGTAGAAGCCATTTACCAGATGACTCCAATTCAGCTTGCATTCTGTTAAAAGTAACACCTTACAATCCTAATATACGCTATTTGTCATCTATAGTCTGCAACGATATAAGTCACACTAATGTTGCTTATTTGAATTATACGTATAGCTAAAACATTTACTACTTACAGTGTAAAGCGTATGTCTTCGTAGTAAATAAAGAGTTTTGAGTTCTTAGTATTTAGTTTTATATTATTTTTCCAATAATCACAAGTCAAAATTATTTGTGTGTGTGTGACGGCCACGTCTCTATACCTCATTTCTTTAGAAAAAATGGCACGTTGATTCATAAAGGTTCTTCACCCCTGGCCTAAAGTAATGACGAGATCAAATTATTATGAGAAACGAATATATATATATATATATATATATATAAATATAAAAATATATATATATATATATATATATATATATATATATATATATATATATATATATATATATATATTGCATGAAAATAAAAAATTATTTTTGTTTCGGAAAGAGGGGGAAGAGGAGGCCATTTTTTTCCATTTATTCCAAAAATTTTCTTTCAGTACAAATGTTTCGCAGTATTACATTTTAACTCTTCCGTAATTTCAAATTAAAATTTTTTAAAAAAAGCAATTTTTATTCCTTCTTTCATATTTTCCTGTATAATAATTATCTTATAAATCTAAGTTTCAATAATTTTTCTTATGGTTATTGCTGTATTAATAAGTCACATGCAAAATCATAAGAATGTAGGAAAAGAAATTTATAATCCAGAGATTGTTCATGAGATTAATGTACCATAAAATGCACAATGTACTGTTGGTTAAGAAACAACCGGAAAAAAGGAATTTGGATAATCACAGTAGTTATCAAAGGAAAATTCACGTACAATGTAGATATTAAATTCAAACACGTTACAAGGAATTATTGGATGATTATTTGTACGGCGTAATTTTATTTCAAAACAGTAGTTTTCATAAATAGTGTCTATGTATTTTTTATTGAGATTTTTAAGTTGCCTTTATCGTTGGATTGAATGTACTACAGCTGAGAGAAATAACGTTATATATAATAATCCAGATGAGAGAAACTAACGTTTGGAATATAAAGCATGGATGATTAAAATTTTGGATGTTGTAGTATCTATAAACATAGAAGACTAAGGACTGCTTTGTGTGGCTAATAGGCTTGTGTTTATAGCAAACTAACTTCACTCCTTCTGTTTTTAGCATTGAATGAAATCTTAATTTAAATTTACAGATGTTCGGAATCAATAATTAAATAAAAAGTTATACATCATTACAAGCAATTGAAAATGCTTTTTTAATGGTATGTTTATCAATATTACTAGAATAATGATACATTGATATCAAGTAATGCTCAAGTTGTATGAATAACAATAAGAATATTTTTATAATTTTCTATATAATAATAACAATAAACTGCTCACATATAAATATTATTTCTATGAACTATAGTATAGCCATTAATGATATGATCAGTGAGGTTTCAAAATAAAGAGAATTTTCGATGCTTTTGAATACTTTATATTATATTTTTTAATAGTAGCCCCTTAATTATAAAATAAGAAAGAATAAATTAGTCAAACAATTTAGAATTTTTTTATAAAGATAACGATTTATAACATTAATTAATCATTTTTTGTTCAAAACATTAGTCAATAAGATTATAATAAGTTTTAATTTTTTCTAATTTATGTGAAATTAAATATCTGTTGCATCGAATAAAATTAATATTAATATTTCCGTATATTGATACATGTAGGTTACTATTCCAATGTAGTACTTCAATGATATTGAAGTTAGAATCATCTTTTTTGTCATAAATATTTGTGCACATTAAAATAACTTTGACTGTTTTTGAATGTTTAAGAAATAGCCTCGATCAGTATTATTGTTAGTCATAATCAAATTAAGGTAGTCTGAATAGAAATTCATATTCGATTTTTTGTTCTTATTTTTTCCAAAAGCGATAAAATCATCAAAATATAGATATAAATAATATAAAATATTATCTATTTAGCCATGTTTAGAAAAGTGAAAAGTATGCTAGACTATTACTTGCTCTTCCACCTTTAATTTGTTGATAATAACTACCATTATATATAATGTATCATACTCTCTTGCAGAACTACTCTAATACTTAAATAAAATTTATCCTAATTTATAATATATTAAGTGCTATATTTTTTCATAAAATTTTAATAACATTTTAACTATATCATTAATATCAATAAAATTGGAAAGATCACAATCAAAACTGTAGATAGAATGAATTTTAGTTTTCAGGGGATCTGTATTTTTCTTATTATTTTTAGTTATAGCAGTGATATTAAGTTTATTCATTTGCAACCTGCAGGATTTCTTGAAGCCTTTTTTTTCAGATTTGTTAATGTAAGCAGTAAACTCTTTTCTAACAGTTCGCATTTAATAGAGCTTTTGTGAAATTTAGGAGATAAGAAAATATGTCGATAGTTAAAACTATTAATGTTAAACTATTACTTTTTTTTTATAAAAAATGTTAAAAAGCTGCTATTAATTTTAATTTCAATTCAAATTTAATAAAATGCATTATTTTGAAAATGCTTATCAAGTAATAAAATATAAAAATTACAAATAGTATTGTTTCCTGGTACTTTATTATATATGTTAGAGTTCTAAGGTAACAAGTAATAAAATCATCGATATTTTAAAAATAATCGACATTTTTTTTTAAGAAACTGGCATCTTTTAAAGTTTTAGTACGAAGAAGAAAAAAAAAATAACAAAGAAATTACAGTAATACTTCGACTTACGCGAACCCGGAGTAACGCGATTTTCAAATATCGCTGATTCGTCTTTTGTTTGAACGTAACACAACTTGATTACTCACTCCTCGCATCCTGTTTAGCAAATGTACATGTTCGGGCGTATCGCTCGGAATCGACACTTAGCCATAATAATTTATTTTGTATTATTTATTTTGAAAACAACGGAGTGTGTTTATTATTACATGTTATACATTTTATCTAGTGTTTGCTATATGTATTATATATACGCAGATTTGAGAGACACCAATGTCATCCAAACGAAGTAGAACCTAGAAACGAAGTCATTAGACCCAGTTCAATCAGATGATCGAATGACGGTTTGGAATTTGACCGAAGGCCTCAGTTTAAGGTATCTGACTACGTTCGGAAACGTGATTTTAAAAAAAGCGCATAAATGGATAATTTTCACGATATTTAGTGTCAGTTAGATAAGAATACATGTATAAAATTGTTTTAAGGACATTTTGGCAAACAAAATTATTTAAATACAATATTTCGGCAAAAAATTAACTTAGAATAACCTTTTTTCCAAATGATCTCCTTTTGTGAAAAATGCTTCTATTATAATAATATTTTGCCTGTATATAGCTCAAACTTCTCTACAGAGGCTCAATTATGATTTTTGAAAATTCAGATTATTTTCAGAGTTACAACCATTTGAAATAATTATCGGCGTTTTTTTCTCAAAATTTCTCCCCCCTGTTGTCGTAAAACATGGATAAACCCACTTTTAAGTTATAGATTTCAAAAATTCTAGTTGAGCCTCTGTACAGAGGTCTGAGCTATATACATACAAAATATTATTATAATAGAAGCATTTTTCACAAAAGGAGAATATTTTGAAAATGGGTCATTCTGTGTTCATTTTTTGTCAAAATATTGTACTTAAAATTTTTTTTACTGTAATACTATTCTTAAAACAATTTGATATACATTTTCTCATGTAAATGACACTAAGTATGATAAATATTATCCATTTATACGCTTTTGTAAAATCACGGTTTCGAACGTAGTCAGATACCTAAATTGAAAAAAGGCTACTCCAAAGTGGTCCCTACGGACACCTAAGGGTTCCCATATTATTCAAGGATTCGTGGAGAATTAAAATTGATTTGGGGGTCCCTGAGCAATGTCAAGGGGTTCGCGCAAGGTTTAATATAAAATGAAAAAAAATTTGATTCATTTTTATTTCTATGGAAATTTAAATAAATAACAATAATTCATTTGGATATTTCCGACTGGGTGTTGACCCTTTTGTGCGTGGACTAACTCAGATCCCCCAAACAGATGAATCCATATTAAACAGGAGCATCTTATTGAAAGATCTACAAATGAGGAACATAAACCAATGTTTGAACTAGGATACTGCAAATTCTGGTTACGATAACAGATCCCAATTTTATATCCTGCATTATGGGTTATTGTAAGAAGTTGTTGACTACTTTTTCGTCTTCCAATTTGGAAGAACGTGGATTCAGTGCGTAAAAAATCTCATCCCACATACACACAAAAATAAGAAACCGACTAAAAACTAGTGCTCGTGGGGATTTGCGGTTGCCACTTACAAACATTGAAATGGGGACATAAATGTACTCGTAACATCTCATAAAGTTTATATATGCAAGTCATTCTTTTTTTATTTTACTTTAAACAAAAGTTATAATTTCAATAAATAATTCTTCAACAAAATGCTTTTTAAAATTTGTAATTTTTATACAATGCATTTGTGTACCTTTTTTCACTTGGGGGTCTTTGGGAAAGTTTTGACTTTAACCCTTTATCTCTACCGACGGTACTTATAAGTACCACTCACTTTAGAATAACATAGAATAACCAATTTTACGAATATTTGGACCATACTTAGCAGGAATATTCTTTGAAATCCACTCTTCCAAGATATATGGCAGCACGGGTTCTATGATGAGTATTTTAGTGGGGAATGCGAATAGTTTTGTAGCAGAAATTGCGTTTTCAGCTGACGGCACTTTCAGCGTATTGCAAAGATTATCATTTTGTCTCGAAAAAATAGTTAATGCCATAATTTAAGTGTTTTATTTTTTTGTATGTTAATGAGGACCTTAGAAAACGATTTGACTTTTTATTTTAAGTGAACAATGTATATTATTAATTTTACAGTGGAATATCTTTAATTAAGGCTACACATCACCCTAAAAATTTAATTTTTACTGAAATTTTTTTTTTTGCATGTTTTGGTGGTCCATATCATTGAGATGCTTGTCACGAAATTTCAGATCTGTTAACAAATTACTTTTTAAGATATTTGAAGTTTTATGAGCTATGGTTATGGTTTCGGTTTCCTTTTAAAGCATTTTTTCACACTTAAGTTGAATTAATTAAAAATATTTTTGAGCTTTTAGTTTGAAATGGTTATTAATTCCAATTTTCATTATTAAAATCATTTCTGCTTGATTATGTTTTGAGTTTTTTGAGTTCTCATAATTAATTAATAAAGATTAATTTCATGGCCAATTTTTGCTTTAAAAATAGTTTATATAACTTAAAAGCTTTATCATTAACTTTTTCCTGTAGAGAAAATGTCATGACAAATGCGTTCTAGGTTTCTGTGAGAAACAATATTTCGAAGAGATGGAATACTACTGAAAATGATGTACCTAAAAATCAGTCCTCAGCTGATTCTGCAATTAGACTTCCGATTATAAGTATTCTGAATTCAAATGGTGCAGATATAACTGAATATTTCCTTGATGTATATATATATATATACCAAACTACATTATACTAAACATATTGTAGTACTATATTTTAATATTTTAAAGTCGTACGACTAGAGCTAAAACTTCCTAAAAAAACTGCCCCAATTTAAAACTGAAAAAAATTAAATTTTATGAGCAAACCTTACTATTTTTAGCTTAAGTTAGTATCATTATTATTTTGTACATAAATGCTTCGTGTTTCAAAACTTTTGTGAAATATTAGGTTAAGATAAAGCTGAATAAGCTGACGTCTTAACAAATGCTATCAATATTATGCAAAAATATATTTTGAATTAAAAATATAATTTTCAGTCATATTTAAAAAAATAGTGTTTTAATGTAGAACATACATTGGAAAATAACATATTAAAAAATTAGAGTTTTACGGGCATTATAAGTTTTTGTTTTATGACTTTACAAAATTTAAATGTGTTTTTCTCAGACTTTTAATTTTGAAGGTATAAGTGTTTTCTAATACCTAAGGCTTTTTTCCTGTTCAAGATAGAGCCTTGAATTTTTTTGTATATACTCACAAATGTATGTTCTATAAAATTTAGTATGGATTTAGGGCTGAGAACTCTGTTATTTTTCTAAAAAATGCTAAAGTTGATATTTTAAAAATTTTCGTGTTTTTTCCAGGTTTTTCTTGAAAAATAATTGTTAAAAATCAACAAGGGAACAGATTTTCAAATCCATACTAAATATTGTTTGTAATAATCTAAGAATCATAAATAACTTAAAATTACTAAAAAATTTAAAAATTGAGTATTTTATAAGAGTTTGAAAAAACTTCAAAAATTCCTAATTTTTTAAAATTGTAAAATAATGGCTGGTCAAACTGACTTTTTGCTTACAGAATCAGCTTACTAATATAATCTAAATATAAAACATCAATTATTTTTACTGTAACTGTCTCCAAAAAAGTTTTTTGAAAAAGGGTACCGTGTAGCCTTAATTAATTAGCTCTAAAGGATTAAATTTCCGAATGTTGAATAATTTGTTTATGTATATCCCTTAATTTTCAATGTAATGATACGAAAAAAATATTGCATGAAAAAAACTGCAGTAAATCATAATGCGGTAGATAAAGGGTTAAAAAGGGATCCGTGGGCAAGTTTTGACTATAAAAGGGGGTTCATGGGTTAAAAAAGTTGGGAAACCACTGTTTTACATCAACATAACTTCGTTTTCGGTTTTGTATTTGTGGTACCTAAGATTTTATTTTTTTTATAATTTATTTTTCTTTACCTCCGGCCCCACCTAAGAATAATTTATATGTATTAAAATATTATGCGAAATTATACCCCGACTTACTCGAATTCAACGTGGCCACGGTAGCCCAGTGGTAAAGGTATCGGATCTTGGTAGACATGTCATGAGTTCGAGCCCAGTACCACTAAAGACCCGCCGTGTAGGGCAGCGATGCACACTAAATCTGTCGAGCGCTGAAACGTCTTCCCGTTTGTGGTGTGGTAGTTAGAAGAGGGGGGTGCCAGCTCAGGTGTGGTCCACGTCACTTGACCATGGTTCAAAATTAAGAGGTCCGTCGCCAAAAGCCCTCGTGTAGCTAAACAGTGCAACGTTAATATTCACTCACTCTCAAGAATTAAACTTATGCGTTATCACTCAGCTCTTCCTATCGCGTAAGCTTGGGGTATTACCGTACAATTTTTATGAAAAAAATCTCATCTTTTTTTAAATGTTCGAAAAGCGCAATCAATAGCTTTAAGCTTAAATGTGAGTGATGACATATTTTTTCCTTAAGCCAAAGAACTAAAAATGATCATAGAGGCATATTTATTAAGAAAACGTTTCACTTTACTCTTTCAATTAAGATTATTAGATGTCAAATAATTCGATGTTTTCCTTTTGTTCTTATTTGAGTGACAGCTATTCCTTTTAGAGATTTAACAGAGATAATAAGGCTTCTGAAACATTTTTTTTGTCGGAATTTTTAAATAATGACGAAATAATTGAAGAGACAAAAAAAAGTTTTATGAGATAAAAGTAATCCTGGTAATATCTGAAAATTCATCTCACTAATCATATGAAAATTTCCCCGTAGTTCTTTTCCCACTGAATAAATTGTATTTTATGCCAAATTTCAGCTATTTAATAACTATTACGTTCTCAAATGCTATTTTGTTTTGTTCTACCTTCTTTAACTCTCAAGATATTTGAATTTTTTTCCATAAATTCAAGATTTTATATTTGTCAAAAATTTATTTTTACTTAGATATTTACTTAGATTTTTCATATTATCAACTGATGTGTTCATACTTTGGAATATTTTTTTGAAGTCGGTTAGAAAAAGAACATGTTCATGCACTAGCGTTGCTAGTTCTCGATGGGCCCTGTATCAATACTCCTTGGAGGCCCTTAATTTGAAATAAGAGCTTTGTTAATCGGACTATTGATAACCTTTTACGGTTCTTTTCTTTATATGTTGGGGCCCCTGTAGTTAGGGGGACCTGTATCAATGATACAAGGATAACTACACCCATGTGTTCATGCTTCATTAAAAGCGTGAATTATAAGCAACCTTTAAGTGGTTTTTAAGGTCAATCACCGGTGGTTTACAGTGGCGTACATAGACTACTTTCTTATGGGAGGGGTTATATTTTTTAAAAAACGTATCCGAAATCATCAAGTCGTAATATTTATGCTAAAAAAATTAAAAAATTCGTTAGTCTATGGAGGGGCTTGAAACTCCAAACCCCACACTTGTGTCCGCCACTGGCAACTGACACACTGAGCTTTTTGTTCGGGTTTCTTAAGTCACCAGTGACTAACAGTATATTTTTCCTACCTGCCACGGTATTGTATGTTACCTAACAAAAAATTAAAAAAAAAATTACATTCCGTTAGTGTTTTAAAAATAATTTCAAGGTTATTTCGTGTTAAAAAAAACAAAGAAATAATAAAATATGTAATGAGAGTTTTTATTGAAGCATGGTAAACAAAAATGGCCGTGTTCTTTGCAGGTTTCCCAAAATGTTACAACTGTTTATACAACTTCCTAGCATATTATTCTAATGTGAGTGAGTGTATTAAAATCGCACTAAGAAGCAATACGACAGCTATTGAGGATGGACCTGGTAATTTTGAACCATGGTCAAGTGACGAGGACGACACCTAATATCCAAACTCTTCCACACCCTACCGATAGAAGGACTCTTTGAGCTTCGACAGACTTGACCTGCGTCAGTTCCTCAACACGGCGAGTTTTCAGTGGTAGTAGGGCTCGAACTTATGACATATTGGTTACGAGTTCGTGACCATGACAACTAGGTTAACGGGATCTGAATTTTGTTCCAAACAATTCCACATTATCTTTGCGGCATTTTATATTTTCGAACTTTCAAAACTCTTTTTGAATTTGTTTGAAGACGTTTTTAAGGTGTATTTGAAGTAGTGCGCATATGGAATTTCTTTATCCCTATAATTGGTAAAATATACAGCTAATTTCTCACGAAACTCAGAGATACATATATTTTTGTTGGTAACATTTTCATATTATTGGTATACATTTTTTGTATATTGTTATATTATAATCATATAACGGGCCTGATGGTAGGAAAGACAAAATAACCGGTGCGTGCTACATTTGTTAAATACATTTCGCATCGGATCACTACGAGAAAAATTATCAATACAATGGCATTCCTTCGGAACACACAAAAACCTACTTTCTAACAACAAATAAAAAACATCTGCAATTCCCTTATGTTAAATACGATTAATGACATAAGATAAGCTTATCTTATGTCATTAATAAACTGTTAATCAAACATTAAATAATTAAATTAATAAAATTTAATCAAACATTAAAAACAATCAAACTGTATAGTTTTGCAACTATAGAGTTTGCTATTGGCCAAATAACTGTTTTCATATAAAGGTATTCTTACGTAGATCCGAATTCAAAAATTTTATGCAAAACAATCACAAAGAAAATAAAAAGTTCTTTAAGAACGATGCGAATTTATTATCAAAAATCCAATCCTTTAAACACAGGATTTAACACCGATATTCACAGAGTAAACCCCGAAGGTCTTCACACCTTCAACAGCAATCAAACACAATCATCAGTGTTTAAAAATACACGTAACTAAAAGATTATTCACAAGCACAGCCGAGCTAATCGCTAGTCAAAACAATCCTCACTATTCGCTGGATAAAATCAGACTGACTGGTTGCGGCTGGGACTACTATTTATAGACGCGGCAGAAACTTCCAGAAATATAACCTCTCGTGTCATTGAGCATGACGTTAATGGAGAGATCCACTACTTTCTAGAAGAATCCAGAGGGTTTCGAACTCGCCAACATGGTCGCCAATGACGCCAAAATTGTCCGCCAGCTTGGTCGCCAAAAAGGATGCCAAGATTTCGCCAACTTCTCATTGAATCGCCGTAAAACGTAAGGGGTGGCATTGCTTGTGAATAATACAATTTTAACATGAAATAAATATTACATAGTGTAATGCATTAAACACTCAAATACAAATTACTTAGACTATTTACACAAAATTAGAGAACCCACTGGTGAGAGAGAGATATGAGATATAATGGAGAGCAGTAAATTCACGAACAATGTGATTGGTGGGTAGTATCTGTAGACTATGGTATGAAATAATGGAGTCAAAAGCTACCATGCAGGATTAAGGAAAGTAACTATACAATCTGTTTTAATAAGCTTCCCATATTTTAAAATAAAGAATAGAAGTATATAGAATGTCAGTTGTTCTGGCATCTTTTTAATATGGGAAATGACAACAAAAATAAAACACATAAAATTGTTATTGTCATTCTCATTAATCCCGTTGTATTGTTTTGATGCGATGATAATGCAATGAAATGAAATAAAGTTTCTTGATTCATCTCAAAATTAAATAGTTATTATAATGTTACGACAAATGTTGTAGTTTGTTATCCGTCAAATATGACTCTAACTGGCAAGTGGGTCTAAAATATCGATTTATAAATTACCGTAAAATCCGACGTATTACGCACACCTATTCTTTCAAGCTGTAATTTTTTTGTTCGTCGTATAACAAGCACTCCCTTTTTTACGAATTAATCTGAAAAGTATGTGTGAAATGCTTTTATGTTTTAAAATCATTAATTTGAGGTATTATCCCAGACTTTTGAAAAATAACATAGAAAGCTTCTAGATCAACCCTTTAAGTTCATTAGGTACGTCATTTCTTTTAAATAAACAGTATTCCAATTTATATAGAAGTTCAATTTTTTTATGCCCATCCCTTTTTTCTTATTTTTAAGCTATCATTTTTATACCCGGCGTATAACGCGCACCCGTAGATTTCGATAATATTTTTTTAGCCCAAAGTGCGCGTTATACGCCAGATTTTACGGTAAATGAATTCGTACAATTGTAATATACAACTAAAACATTGAATAATTGCATTGGGATTGATTTCGAAATGATTATCAGAATTTCGTGAACCCTTATAGCTACACAAGACTAAAATAAAACAATAGAAATATAGATAAAGATTTTTTACCAAAAAAAAATTCTGATGTATGGGATACTTTTGCTGAATATTTTTAAATGCACTGAGTAAAAAAAAACTTTTTGTAGGATAAGAGAATTTTTTTTGATGCAAAACACACAATAATTTTAAAAAATCATTATTTTATTACAATATAAAGTGAACATATCATTTTCTATCCTTAATCAAAAAAATTTTTGTGATGTATTATCCCAATTTTATGTTCACTCTTTTTTTTAGGTGAAATATTTTCTTCTTTTAAAGCTTTCCCGAACACACGCTTTCGTTTTCTAAACTTGGATGTCTAACAGCTGTCAGCTGAATATTGACGTCCCATCTACCTTGATAGCGTATCTTGACATCACGGACATTCTCGTGAAATCTTACCTTATTTTTCAATGTAGTCACCTAAGTTTTAAGGAATATAGCCAATAAGGGAGTGCAGGAAATGTACTTCGAAACTCATCTTGTATCTTTGAGCTATATGCAGCTAGCATGTGGTGTAATCATTCCACAATGGACTTGCAGTCAGGGGTTTTTAGCGCCTTCCAAACACTTGTGTGCTACAGTTTTGATAGTGTCTCTCTCCCAGGTCTATTTTTTTCCTTTCTCCTTCTGTCTTCAAAGAAAGGTTATCAACCAAAATTTTTCATGTGTCGTGGCATGTAAAAATTCCTTCTTTAAACTTGGCTCCAGACAGTTTCGGGAACTTGGAACACAGATATATGAAAACATTCCCTATGTTTTGGAAGTGACCTAACAAACCGTTTTTAAGGCCCTAATTTAATATGAAGACGTAAAACTTTTTCTGGTGGAGCAAAAGTTGTATTGTTAGCGTTTTTTTTTCCGCCCGAATTTAAAGCGTCTTGGTGTGGCTAGTCAGAGTTTGTTCAATATGCAGCTCTGTGTCTTTACAGTCCCCCCAGGACTGAAAGCAGGGATATTTTCTTTAACCCAGTGCTTCTCAAACTTTCAATACTTGTGACCCAGTTTTCAATCAGAATTTTCATCGCGCCCCCTTCCATATAATAACAATGTATTGACTTCAAAAATAACATACTAAAAGCTACATGTTGAAGCTACAATATGACTTGAATTATAAGCCGTACAAATCATCAAGATAAGTATTAAATTTTGTGTATAGTTTTGTATATGATAAACCCAAGGGAGTCACTAGAAATTATTAATCTTATACTTAACTTAGTATTGATAAATTAATTATCAAATATAATGCATTATACAGTGCAGATGCATTTATATTATATCAATGTAAATGTGTATTTTACTTTTTTTATTACATCAGAATGTATTTTGTTTTGTTTCCTTTCAGTAAATTTGTAATTTTTTTAATCTTTAATTTTGATATGCTCGCCCCCCCCCTTTGTAAGATTATCACGCCCCCAAGGGGGGCGCGCCCCACAGTTTGAGAAACGCTGCTTTAACCTACCTGCTGGTCTAACAACACAGTTAGTATATTTAAGTCTCAACAAACCATTTATTCACTTTTTTTATGTTTTATTTTTTTCTAGAATCATAACCAAATCATTATATTTCCCTCTCGTATGCTCTGAATGTTCCGTAGGAAGAGATACAAAAGTCTTTTCACTACGCAACTTTTAAATTAGTTTTATATGTCAATGCAAATTGGAACAATTCAGGTGAATCATATTCTAATAACCTCATGAAATCTACAACATCACTGCAAAAAACTTTATTTCCCCAACTGGAGAAATACTGAGCAATTTCTTTCTGTCTTTGCTTGCACCACGATAAGGACGTCCCAAGATTTTAGTAGATTTTTATTTTTATCCTTGATCCTATCAATTTGGCTGCATCTTTGGAAAGACTAAGATCTCTGAGCAGATCATTGAGCTCACTCTGGGAAAAAATCAACAGAATACACACAATCTGAGGTTCCTGTGGAGGTAATGTGTCTCCGTCCTTCAGCTTACTCGAGATATCATCAGAACTGAAAGGTGGTTGTGGACCTGGCATCACTGGACGGATAGCTGAAACAGGGTTAGGGGAAAATCATTTCTTCGTATTTTTATGTATTAAACCCTCTTAGATCTATTAAACAGAAGTAATACCAAACAGAGTGGTTTTCTGTTTATGCCATACATAAAAAAAATAAAATAAGTTTTCTTTTCCCTTTAATCCACTAGTGAAGATCTTCATTGCCTTTTCTGCACACCTTGTGAGCGACTTACACTTGAAGTTGCTCTCCCACTCTCTTGCCTACCTGAGGGTCTAGGAGGAATGAAAGCAGAACCAGAGACTTCCATAATTACAATTATTTATTTTTTAGTCAAACAACTTAACTAACGACAGTATATTCTCTAAGTGAATGTCTAATGCCGGGGTAGCCATTATGTTGATCGCGATCGAACGGTGGACCGCAAAGACGTTGTGAGATGACCGCCTGTAGATTTTAGCAGTTAGTAATTATATACGGAAATTTCAAGATTATAGCTGAAGTATGCAGACTAAATCTTCTACTGACTATAACAAAGAAAACTAACTTTAGATGAAAACCTTTTATTTTTACGTATTTTGAATTGTTTGATAATAAATGCATCATTTGGTATTATTACATTTGGGGCTATTATTATTATGTTTGTATTTTGCGTATTGCTTTAAACGCGTTTTTAAAACTGTTAGGTTTTTTTTTACTTTAATTCTGTAAGTATATAAGTACATATTCCGCATTTATTATTAACTAGCTGGTATACCCGTTCTTCGCACGGGTGAACTGAAAAATTAAACAACACAGATTGAAGGATAAAGAAGTTTTTAATGAGTTAATTTTACGTGAATTGCAAATTAAACAAAAAAGGCTTTTTTTTTTTTTGCGTAGCTCAGCAAAACAAAAAAAAGAGAGAGAAATAAAACACCTTTGTTAAATTTTAAGTATGTAGATCTAATAGCTGATAAAAAGGATATTTTTTTTATTTATAACTCCCCTAACACTCTTGAGGGTTGATTTTTGAAAATACCATCCTAAGCTGATCTCTGCTCAGCAAAAGAAACGCGTTGTTAAAAGTTTTGTGTAATGAACGCTTAAAATAGTGTAAATAATTTTTATCTGAAAGTATAATACATTAATATTACTTTCTGTAGTATTTATTTTATGTTAAAATTGTAATATTCGCAAGCAACGCCGTTTATTAAATTATAATAACGATTCAATAAAAAACATAGCGAAATGTTAACGATAGAGTAAAGTTGGCAAATGCCTAGCTACTTTCATAACTCGAGCTTTATTAGAGCTTTGTAAGCCCGTCGTGTAGGGGAGCGATGCACGTTAATACTTTATCCAACCGCATTATGATTTACTGCAGTTTTCATAAAATATTTTTTTTGGATCACTACATTTAAAATTAAGGGATATACATAAACAAAATACTCCACTTTGGAAAATTTAATCCGTTAGAGCTAATAAATTAAAATTAAAGATATGCCACTGTAAAATTAATTATATATACCGTTCACTTAAAATAAGTATTCAAATAATTTTCTAAGGTCTTCATTAACATACAAAAAATAAGACACTTAAATTTTGACAAACTATTTTTCCCGCTAAAATACTCATCATGGAAACCGTGCTGCTATATATCTTGGAAGAGTGGATTTCAAAGAATATTCCTGCTAAGTATTGGTAGAATATTCCTTCTAAGTTGGTGTGGTGTGGTAGTTAGGAGAAGAGGGTGCCAGATCAGGTGTCGTCCACGTCACTTGACCATGGTTCAAAATTACGTGGTCCGTTGCCAAAAGCCCTCATGTAGCGGAACAGTGCGACGTTAATTTCACTCGTTCCAAAAGATACAGTACAGTAGTTTTAATTATTTTTATACTTAAAAATGCAATATCTGCCTATTCAATTAAAATTATAGTGTTATAATGAACTACTAACCACAAACAAATTTTGAAAATTTGTCCAAATGATGCAGTGTGAAAGAGAAAGTTTATGTACTTTAAGTATCAGAACCGATAAAAGCATTTATTTGGAGAAAAGATCAATTTCTTACTACCAAATGTGCATAATAAAATGTTAAAAAAAACATTAAAATAAAGAGAGATTTATAGCAACCTCTCCCTTCAAAACTTAGTTTGATTCTGAAATAAAAAAATAGGCATTATATTTGAGGAATTAATTAGAAGCGAGCACCTTGCGTAGCCAAAACAAAAATGATTTTTCACAAACAAAAGATAGATATATGCAGACGTGGTTTTTTTTTGCAGCGCATGCCAGAATTGCTAGCAGATGACAGAATCTTTTCCTACTTACTTGACAAATATCGTTATATTTTGGACACTTCATACAATATCTTTATAAATTATAGTTTATGCTATAAATTATAGCCTATGTGCTATTCTGATGTATAAGCTATATTACTGTAAAGTTTCGTTAAAATCCATTCAGTAGTTTTTGCGTGAAAGACCAACAAAGATTCTCACAAACTTTCGCATTTATAATATATATTAGATTCATTATAAATATTGTAGACCCTTTACAACATCACCACACTTACGACACTGGGCATTGGAGCACGCAAGAATTTTTCAAGGGGGCAGGCGGGGTCGATGATCGAAAGTCTACCATTCTTGTATCATATCCCGATACGCAGTCAAACATATTTTTTAAATTTTATAGATTGTTGGGGACAAAAAACAGTAAAAAATAAATTACTAAATAAATAATCAGCATTAAATAATAATAAAAAATATTAATAATAAATAACTAAATTTTACGTACTAGTTACATGGGATTATAATCAATCGGAAAAAAATCAGGGATTATGGGGGAGGGTCTGGACCAGTTGACCCTCCCCTCCTTGCGTGCGCCACTGACATTGGGTGGACCGCAACAGCTGGAAAAAATTTGAAGTAGCCTGCAACCCTGGAAAAGTCTGCCACCCCTTGTCTAATGAGTAGCACGGAGAAAGCAATGGTTAATTAAGCAAATATGCGCGACCAACTTATTTAGCTCAACCTAATCTATCGTTGATTCCTAACCTCAAATCTACTCATTCAACACAGTGGCCAAACACTACTATTAATCTTTACATGTGAAAGTAAACTTTATTCAATCTCACCTGCGTAGCATATGTAGCAACTTCCTACCTCCTTCTTCTTAATTACCCAAACTCTGACTTTATATAGTCGAACTAATCTGAATATCATGGTTTCTTCTTGAGAGGGATGGCTGTGAATTAAACGCGAATGCTATTCCAAAGATTCATCCAAGAGGATTACTGATAGGACGCGTAAAGATCCGTCACAACCTTATGAGGAGCTCATGCTGTCTTAGACCCCAAGTTCATTTAAAAGTAAGAAAAATAAATTTTTGTTCACAAAATCAGTTATGTTTTTTTGCCGTCTTCTTATCATATATTCACCACAAACAAAACAAAGAATGTCCGGAGAAATAACACTACCTCTTGCAGCCATAATTAAGAAATAAAAACATGATCACTATTGAGAGCAGGCTGCAATCTGAATGCCGCTCTACATAAAAAACAAAATACTGAATTTATTTAACATGTTGAAATATGATCTAATTTGACAGGAAGGGGTTTATCAATACACTGGAAATCGCTTAACCCGTAACTGAGGGGAACGAAATATTTTTTCGTGTTAAAGGATATTGCAAAAAAAACAACATATCGACAAGTTTATTAGGGTTCATTTAATTTACATAGCTCCTTATGTATGCTGAAATATAATAAAAATCAATGAAATAAAAGCATTTACAAGAACTTAAAGAGAAATTTAATACAAAATTTTCGAATTTTCTGAAAACGCTTATTGAGTTTCTGGAAAGTAATCTGATATTTTTCTTTGCATTGTTTTTTTAAGCACCACATTTTCAACAAAATGGTTCGATATTGTCCATTTTGTTGTTCATTTCAGAATTGAAATGGGCGTCTAAATAACGGCGCATACCTTTCGCGATGTTCCTCATTTCAAATGACGTGGAAACAGGAGCTGCATAATGGACTAAATTCACGATGGTCACATGATAATGGCAATCACGTGTTTCCCATTGATTAAAAATTGACATACTAGTTGTTCAACTTGTAAAATTTAGATAACATTTAAAATTTGATGATTGGGTAAAGAGTTCACGTGTTAAAATTCTTCAAACAGTTTTCAAAACTAAAAAAAATACTTACATTATACGAGTACTTTTAAATTAAGTGCATTTTGTTTAACTATGTGCATTATTATGTCGTTGACAGATATGCTCTTTCTAAAAGAAAGTTCCTGCAAAAGGCAAAAGTTGGCAACAGTGAAGCTCGTGAACTAATTGGCTGGTAACGCGTGATTATACTTATGATATAATTAGGACGTCGCATTAAATTATGAACTGATTGGCCGATAACACGAGACTCAGTTATCATGTGGCTATGATGTCCCATGGATTTAGACCATTAATTTCATTTTCTTCGTCAAAATCTGCAAAAGTGATATCTTTGAGCTTTGAATAAACTCCAAAACATCTTTTTCAGTCTTAATAGGTTCTGTATACACATTATCATCCTCTACTGCAGCGAATTCTTCTGATGATACAAATAGGACAGTCCAATTCGGCTGGTGTTTTCAATATTTTGTTCATTACCAGAAGGAAGTCTTTTCGTTTTGAGCGATTTTCGTTTCGTGTTAACAGAAAAAAATGCGTGAAAATGCATAGTAGTTTGTCGGGACCGTCGTATTATTTCGTGTTAACAAATATTTCATCTTAAGCGTTTTAGCGTTAAACGAGAATTTCACTATACTTTCTCATAAGACCCTAGATACGACGTAGAAATTTGCCAGCCAGTAATATTCCATTCCATTCGCCGTAAGCTTATAAAATTTGTACGAAAAATACGAAACCTACTTTACTCTCTCTTCTCTTTTCACATATTCTCTCTTCTATTCTTTTAATATCTTTTTCGATTGTTGTGAGCTGAGCTATAATTAATAAATTTAATGTGAGAAGTTCTAACTGCTGGCTTTTGCTGTTGATATAGATATCGTTGGGTGCATTAAACGGGCAGTTGTTGAGGCATTTGTCTCGCTCGAGAAAGCAGCTGGGAAGATAAGTTTCACCATTAATAAGGATTAAACTAAATTCATGATTGTATTAAATGAAACTGTGTGGATATGTTCCCCCTAAAGATAAATAGTTATACTTTTGAGACTGTGAACCAATTTAAATATCCAAGAACAATTATTTCAAGTAGAAATGATATGAAAATTGTAAGCGACTTTCCCCTGAAGTCGCTTCCTCATTATCTTGTCTACCTAAAGCTGTAGGAGGGAACGATGAATGACCATGATAAATCTAATTTATTATTATTCAATTATAACATTCCACAACAAAGTAATCTACAAAAGGTACCCTAGAAATGATATTAAGAAAGCAATTACATTAAGTGAATAAGCGCAAGTAATCAGATTAGTTTAGCTTTAATCAATCCTAACCTATTAATTCTTGATCCACTAATTTAGTCTAGTAGCCAAAATCCGTCCTTTAGTCAAGATGCGTAAATTCTAATTCTCACCTTAGTAATGCTGCATTCAGATGCTCCACTCCTTCTGACCTACGATTGTTAAACTCTAACTTTATATACTCTAACTAATTTGCATCTCAGGGTTTATTCTTAAGAGGGATAACAGAGAAATAAACGCGAATGCTAGCCCAAAGATTCTCCAAGAGGATAAGTTGGTGAAGGTTGCGTAAAAACCCGCGACAAAGTTGAAATAAAAAATTGGTTATCTATGACTAATAGATGTTTCTATGGCATTAGAAATAAATTAAAATAATTAAAAACTTCGGTAAGGCCCGTTGATATATTTATGGAAGTGAATGCCGTACTCTCAACAAAGAATAAATGGACATGCTGTTAATCCTTTGAATCAATAAAACACAATGACGTGCGGTAAATACTATACAATTATGAAATATATGAAAAATATGGTGAACCCAACATTGTAAAAATAGCCAAAACATACCTCATTAGATGGTTGGATATATAAGGGCTTATATGTTTCCAACTTAAAAGATAATTTTTTCAACAAATGATGGAATATGAAAGAAAGGAATACCATCTATATATATATATATATATATATATATATATATATATATAGGTTGCTGGATAACGTTAAAAATAACTTAAGGGTAATTGAAGTAAACCTTTGGAAGGTTACTGTGTAGGATAGGGCTAGATGGAGAAGACATTAAGATGAGAGGTGGGAGGCCCCTGACCCTCCCCCAGGATGTTCTCTCTCAAAATTGGGGTGGAGAGATCGTACTGTCTGATCGTACCGAGCTAAATCGTACTGTCATCTGTATGGTGCTCAAGGCTACGGCCAACGACAAGAGTACATCTAGCCCCTTGCCACGATGAATTTCGTGGGCCTCGGTCTGACTACGGTAGACAGGTGGCATTAGCAACTACAACAACAACAGGAAAAGACTTTGCAAAACAACCTTGGCATGCAACGGGCTGCAGTGGTTTAGATGAAGAAGAATATGAGGTCATACTTTATCCCGATACTTAAAATCAAAAATGAAATTCTAAATTTTAAAGTAAATAGAAATTAAACGCTAAGGAAAACTAAAATCTTGGCGTGATAGAGGGTTTTTTTTTTTTTTTTTTTTTTCAATTTTAGGAAGTTAAAATCTATAAGAAAAACTTAGAAAAGCAGATTCCATTTAGTTTCTTTAGTTGCAGACCTGCGTTATCAGAACTCGGCAAAATGAGCGAAGTATAAAAACGCACAAAAGTGGAAAAAAAATATGATATTAATTTTTAATGAAATCAAGTACTTAAGCAAATTAGTATCTCTCTTTTGGAGGGCGACGATCGTTTAAGAATAATTTTTTCACTATCATTTCAAGGCCGCAATATTTTCTTGATAAGGTCGCTTGCTGCTTGTTGTGAGTTGTATCTAAGCAGGATCGGCTCAACCCGTTGTGAACATTGAAAAAAATATTCAAAATTGTTTTAATAATCAGTCATCTTTTAATAAATAAAATCAAAGAAATGTTCTTCTAACAAGAAAGTAAGTCAATATTATTTGAAATTAATTAATAAAAGCATTTATATATATATACATATATATATATATATATATATATTACATAATATATAGAGAAGAGAATACATCTGTGTTAATCTTTCTCGTATGTTTTTTAAAAGCTATGCTTACCTTTTAGAAGTTTCATATTAACAGTTTCTGTCAATTTTTCTACTGAATATACGAATAGTTTCACTTAATGTGTCGGATTTGATTTTAATTTTTGATTAACGTCACACTCTGAAATTACACTAGGGTTACTGGTGATTGATCTCGTAATTTTGAGCCTCGATCAAGTGACGTTGATGATAAGCTGGACCTCCCCCCATACCGAAACTTCCACATCATTCATCATGATCAAGTTTGAGCTTTGACAACCTAAAACTTCATCAACACCTTTTCATCGTGGATTTAAAGTTTCACCAGAACTTGAACCTACAATGCAGCAACGCAGGCATGGAATTCTTGTAGAAACGAAAATATCGAAACAGAATTTCAGATAGAAAAATGGCTCAGACATTAAACTAACATTGTCTATTGTAGTTTAGAGTTATTTAGATGATAAGATTAGCTTATGAATACTTTGAAGTGGTTGAATGTGTGAAAAATACAATGAAATATGGAGCGAAAAAAATTCTGGTTTGTGTGAATATTAGATGTGTCTATGACTGTCTCTCGCTGAAGTGTGAGGGCTCACCAAAGGATGAGACATTTTCTTAAAATATATACTTTAGAAGGATTTTTAATCACTATCTAAATTCAACTTAAGCTATGGAAAGCACGTCAGCTTAAATGGTAATCTAAATATCTGAAATCCAAATCTTATATTTATTACTAGGTGATCCTCAACAATAATACAAGTCCTTGAACGGCCCGTTTAATTCCTTCACTTTGAACTATGATGATTCCAATATTAGCTTCTCTAACTTTTTAGTCTCCGTGTGACAACAATCCCCTTCACCAACTTCCTTCTTCTCTTGATTATGAATATTAACTCGCATTAATATAAATCACGGTTCCTTTACAGAAAGAGGCTTTATAATCATATAACATCATAAAAAGAATTTTCCAGATTTGATTAATCTGAATCGCGAACAAAACTCGTTACAAATGTTTTGATACACGCTTTATTTTTCATTAAAAAATCCATGTAAACTAGAATGCCGATATCTTGTCATTTTAGTGGTACAGAAAGTCTTTTCAAACGACGGAATTAATAAAAAATACAGGACCAAACCTACGCCTTGTTTCTTTTTTTGGGAAGAAAGTGATGAAAAACATTCAAGTCTTTTATATTTGTTATTAAAAAAACTTTATTCTCAGTTAATTCGCTGTTCTGTTTTGTGACAATGGAAAATATTTCTTATAGTGAAAGAATACCTTGAGAATTATGAAGAAAGATCTAGATATCTAAATATATTTATCATACGAATAAAATGATGAAAAGCTTTAAAATTTCTTAAGGTATTCGACTACGTTCGGAACCATGGTTTTGAAAAAGCATATAAATGAATAATATTTATGATATTTAGAATCACTTAGATTAGAAAACATATATGAAATTATTTTAAGAATAGTATTACAATAAACCATTATTTAAGTACAATATTTTGACAAAAAATGAACATAGAATGACCCATTTTCAAAATATTCTCCTTTGTGAAAAATGTTTCTATTATAATAATATTGTGCCTGTATATAGCTCAGATCTCTGTTCAGAGGCTCAACTAGAATTTTTGAAATATATACTAAGAAGTGGGTTTATCCACGTTTTACGACAACAGAGGGGAGAAATTTTAAGAAAAAAACGCCGATAATTATTTTAAATGGTTGTAACTCTGAAAATAATGTGAATTTTTCAAAACTTATATTTGAACCACCAGTGGCGTAACGGAGAACACTTGGGCCCCCCAAGTTGGATTTTACAAAGGGCAGGTACTTGGTGATAGTCAGGCTGTGGGCCCTCTAGAGCCCTCGGCCCCCCGCAATGCGGGGGTTGCGGGGGTGTACGTTACGCCACTGTGAGACACTGTACAGAGGTCTGAATTATATACAGGCAACATATTATTATAATATAGAAGCATTTTTCACAAAAGGAGAACGTTTTGATAAAAGGTTATTCTAAGTTAATTTTTTACCAAAATATTGTATTTAAATAATTTTTTTTGTCAGAATGTCCTTAAAACAATTTTATACATGTATTCTAATCTAAGTGACACTAAATATCCTGAAAATTATCCAGTTATGCGCCTTTTTAAAATCACGGTTCCGAACGTAGTCGGATACCTTAAACAAGCTTCTAAATACGATTAATTTGTTCAGGAGAAATATTTTATTCTGTTTTAATGATAAATGTTAGCTATTAGTTATTAACAAGATAAGAACTTTATTATGTTGTTCTTTTTGTAAAAGGAGTTCTTCACAGCTTTCTGGTCAACACAATTTTATTCATGACAAACGAATAAAAAACGATTACGAATGCTGCACACAGCTAATACAATGTTTGATCACAGCACACAGCGTATGAATCGGGTGTGATCCACGTAGAAGGAATGGGCGGGAAAACAGCGCGTGGGCGAATCACACAGTTATCCCTCCACCAGAAAAAATAGTTCACTCGCTTCAATCCAACATATTGCAACATAGAACTATACTGAACATGGAAATAGAATAATACGACAATGGATCATCAACTACTAAAAACTAAGTTTAATGTACCATAATATGCAGTCAGACCCCAATTTAACGAATTCATTGGGACCGAACGTTTTGTTCGTTATTTCGGGGTTCAAACAAAATACAAATTTTTTGCCCCTACTTTTTGGAAATTCTAGAATAAGCAACTACACAAACAATTTTAAAAGTTAGAAATTACTCACTTTTTATACAGCAGTTAAGAATATTATTGGTGAATTATTACGCACCAATTAATTGGTAATTTTAAAATACTGACTAATAGAGGTTTGACAATCCTTTTGATTCCTGAGTTGAAAGAGTTTTTTCTTCGACTTCATGAAGAGAAGAAAGTAATGCATTATTCATATCCTGCGGCTTAATGTATGTTTTCGTAGTTTCTTTTAAGGTATCCTACTACGTTCGGAACCATGATTTTAAAAAAGTGCATAAATGGATAATTTTCATGATATTTAGTGTCACTCAGATTAGAATACATGCATAAAATTGTTTTAAGGACATTTTGACAAAAAAGTTTATTTAAATATAATATTTTGGCAAAAAATTAACTTGGAATAATCTTTTTTCCAAATGTTCTCATTTTGTGAAAAATGGTTCTATTACAATAATATTTTGCCTGTATATAGCTCAGACCTCTCTACAGAGGTTCAACTAGAATTTTTAAAAAATTCACATTATTTTCAGAGTTACCACCAATTGAAATAATTATTGGCATTTTTTTCTTAAAATTTCTCCCCTCTGTTGTCGTAAAATATGAATAAACCCACTTCTAAGTTATATATTTCAAAAATTCTAGTTGAGCCTCTGAACAGAGAGGTCTGAGCTATATACAGGCAAAATAATATTCTAATAGAAGCATTTTTCACAAAAGGAGAACAATTGGAAAAAAGATTATTCTAAGTTACTTTTTTGCCAAAATATTGTATTTAAATAAATTTTTTTGTCAAAATGTCCTTAAAACAATTTTATGCATATATTCTAATCTAAGTGACACTAAATATCATGAAAATTATCCATTTATACGCTTTTGAAAATCACGGTTCCGAACGTAGTCGGATACCTTAACATTATAAAGCAAGGATGTCAAACTCAGAAGCTAACTTGGTACAGGCAAATAAGGTTTATCTTAAGGTGGGCCGCACACAAAAAGTCAAGATTTATAGAAGCGTAAGTTTATTTCGAATAATACATTATAATAAACTTATAAAAAGGAATAAGAAAAATTTAATGTTTACGTTTGGACACTCTTGACATCTTTTTTCTGCTACTAATTTTTCTATTACCGGAGAAATTTTGATATTTTATTATGTATTATTGTGTGCCGATATACAGGCCGGGCCACAAAAAACTAATTATGGGCTGAGAGTTTGACACCCTTGCTGTACAGCTTTAGAAAATGCAACAATGATGATAAAAGTTTCATTATCAATTTCTGGATAAGAATCGCTATTCACTGGCTCTGACAAATGAACAATTTCCATAACTTCTGTCGCACAAATACGAATAAGCACTCCATCATCAAATGTAACATAATCGTTACATTCTTAAAATATCCCCTGCGTTGTGAAGTGGAATGAGATAAAGAAAAAAATCTCCGATCCTATTCACGCTGTTTACACTCTTGTCTCATCTGTACCTGTAAAGTCGAATAATGGTCTGTACTCTTTACCGTCGAAATATACTGCTTGAAAGAAAAGTCTTTCTGTTTCGGAAAAAAAAAATATGTCATTTGAAAAAAAAAAAAACCCATTTTTTTATACAAATTAAAATGTTTTTTTAATGGTTGAAATAATTTCTTAATTTAGGGTCTATTATTCAATAAACAGGAGTTTTTTAAATTATAAATAGGTAATAATTTATTATTAAAAATAATAAATTTATACCTATAATTTATATATTACCTATTCTCACCTATTATTTATATTATATTACCTATAATAAAATGATAATTTATAATTATTTTAATAATAATAATAATAAATAGGAATAATAGAATTCTGGGAAAGAGAAAAATTTGTTAAATCATGAGATTCGTTAAACAGGGGCTCGGGAAATTGGGGCCCGACCGTATATATAGCAAATGGAATATCTCCTATATTCCAGTGTTCCGTATGGCCGTATATTACGCACGCTATACTTTCAAACTGCCTTTTTAAAAAATTTTAGTTATATTCGTGTAACGCCACCCCTTTTTTTTACGAAAAACCCCGAAATGTACATGTGTAATGGTCTTATCTATTGACAAAAAAGGCTCCCATAAAAGCAACAGGTCTCGGAATATCTCACTTCTCCGAGTGCTCTTCATTTTAGTGGGATCTTAGTAACAATCGATGCCGTAACCTAGTTTCTTGAAAAGTACTTTCATTCATAGACACGAGAAGGATGGACAGATAAAAACGATGTTAAGGGGATCCGGTACGTCCATAGGAGACCATGTTAAATTGCGTAAGTTTATGTACTTTTTTCTCAGAAACTAAATACTTATTTCTCGTGAATAAATTTTTTACAGTAGGTTATGCGTAATATTAATTACATAGTAACGAAGAATTTTGTCTTTTTGTTTGAAATTAAATTAATTATGAATTTTTTAAAAATTGTTCAATCCCCCTGCCCTAAAATTTAGTTTAAAAAAGCTTTAGCTAAAAAAGTTTGCAAGGTGTATCTAATAATTTCCTCCATTAAAATGTATAAACATGTTACAAGTCTGCTCATTGAAAATATTAGAATTATACGATAAGTAGTTTTTGAGAAAAAGGTACATAAAGTGAAAAATATTACAATTAGAGAAAACAGGCTTTAAAGTAAAAATTTGAAAATTTTTTGATCATTTACTTTTTTTAGTACTTTCCAGAAGCATATGAAGCATTTTTTACTCTCTGATCATACAAAAGGCTCTTCTAATTCTCTTTTTATCATTATTTTTAACATTTTTGCCTTTTTTTGGGATCTCAAGATGCTTTCGTTGGGCTACACGAATCCTACGTGCATCAATTTTTTTGAAGCAGGATACACAGTTATAACTTGGATCAATATCAGAATGTTTTAAGATAATTAATTTTGCAACATGACTTGAACTGTACAATAACCATATTTATCCCTAATTTTAGAGTTTTTAGTTCCAGTCCATGTTGAGGGCTCTCGTTTGAAGACAGAAGACAAAAATAAACAGCCCAAACGGCAGTTTTCACGCTGTGTAGATCATTGATATTATTTCTGAGAGCCATACTAGAATATCGTTGAATCAGTTACGATCTCTTAGGCTTCTTTCATTACTTAAATTTGCTCTCTCTGTTTCGCTTTTAAGATCCAAAAGGCGTGTACCCATACACTTTTGGATAAGCCCAATTGTCAAATTTTCCACTGGAATATCAATTTGGATCCGCGCTCATCAGAAACTTATTTAAGGGAAAATACGGGTGCTTATAGCAGAGCTCAATTCGATGCGCGTCAAGGAGTAGCTTCATTAAAAAAATAACTAAAAATACTTCTAATTATCGTATTTCCTCGTATCATATATCATTTTAAACATAAATATTTGAGCTTTTTTAAAATATAAAAAGCGGAAATTGATAATTTTTCAAAAATTCATGTGTTCCGAACCCTCTTAATTTTTTAAAAATTTCTAAGGGAGCTAAGGATTGGTGTCTTACCATTGTAGTCCTAGTACCTTCTCTTTTTAGTGCGGCACCATATAGTTGGGAATATAAATCACTGCAAGTAATTCTGATGCCATGTTTCCTCCGCAGAGAGAGGCACCTGAGATCTGACGATACGAAAGCGAACTTTGGAATTCAATTTTGCCGAGAGAACCCAAGCCAAGCAGGCACTCTTGGGATTTTTTATATGCCGCATAATCCTATGACATGAATGCTATTGATTTTCTGCATCATGAAAATCCATCGACTTGGGCTGGAGTTGAACCAGTAATCTTAGACCAGCGGAAAATCAACTACGTCACCCAACCGGTTAAAAAACAACACACACATGGCAGTTACTCCAGTTGTTTCCTCCTTTAGTTCAGCCTTCAGATGTGTGTATCAATAAGCCATTCATACCAAAATAAAAAGGACAATGGAATAGGCCGCGGTAGCCCAGTGGTCAAGGTAAAGGATCGTGGCTGGCTTGTCACGAGTTCAAGCCCAGTACCACTGAAGACCCACCGTGTAGGGGTACGATGCACGTTAAATCTGTTGAGAGCTCAAACGTCCTCCCATTGGTGTGGTGTGATAGTTAGGTGAGAGGGGTGCCAGCTCAGGTGTCGTCCTCTTCACTTGACTATGGTTCAAAATTACGAGGTCCGTCGTCAAAAGCCCTCGTGCAGCTGAACAGTGCGACGTTAATATTCACTCACTCACTGCAGTGGAATATGTGGATGCTAAAGGTGAAAAAAATATTTATAAAAGGTAGCCAAGTGCATACGAAAAAATCTAATTTTTATAAACTTAGCTTTTCTTTATTTTTAAAGCTGTCTTTTCATACCCGGTGTATATAGTGCACCTGTCAATTTCGATTTTATTTTTGTGTTAAAGGTGTCCGTTAAATGCCGGGGGGGATGTACAGTATATTCAACTTTGTAATACATTTCTTCTTATAAAATATGCTCATTCAATATTGACCAAAGTCGAAAGAAAAGTATTTTTGAATATATAAGCTCGTATAAAAGAGACATTAAAATATAAAATAGTTTGATAGTTTATTAATTTATTGATGTTTGCCTAACGAATGCTCTCGAAGTTTGCTACTGTTGAGAATAATATGACATAAATGAATAACGAAAAAAATTAAGATATATTTATATATATAGCTAGTAAATAACCCCTCAAAATATATCAAAAATCAAAACTAAATAAATTATGACATAATTTTGGCGCAAAGCAGCCTCATGTGATGCATGAACTGATCATAATAATAGATCTAAGAAATAATGGTTAATTACATAACCTACAAAACGAAGAAAGGTGAAATTCTGAAACCAAAAACCAAGAACAACAAATCAATATATATATGTATAAAGCCAATTGACAAAAATGAAAATATTTTATTGTCTACGGCTGTCCCCGACTTAGGACAGTGAAGTAGGATTAAGCTTGCTTCATAGAATCACAATCATCCCCTTCTGCAGAAAATATATACATAATAATGCAAAGGAAAAAAAATCAAAAATAAACCATGATTGAGAAATATTTCAGCCTTAGTTTCCGGTTCACTGTCTTCCAAGACAAAACAAATATAGTTGACAGCTTCTGTATTATTACTCTCTGCATATGAAAACTTATGGTAAGTTCTTGAAATGTTTTCTTATTGTGTAACTTTTTGCAACTAATTCCATTTAAATAATTTTTATTCTTTTCATTTTAAAGCTTAATATATTAATGTTTGATTCCACGTATAAAATTTATGCTTTAGTCTTTTTCATTCACAGTTTATTTTTCACAATTTTTCTCTAGTACTATTATGTATAAATTTTCTACTGAAGGAGAAAGTTAGAATCCTATAAAGGCAGTTTAACACAGGACTTTCCTTTTGTAGTGTCAGCTCATTAGATGAACACTTCAAGACAATACTTTTCAAGTTTGATGTACGAGGGTGAGTATAGAACATCCAGATGGGACATTGTATTCTACCAAAAGAAACCGTGTATTCTTCTTTCATGCCTGGGGGCAAAGCAGATGTTGAGCCGTTTCTGAAAACCACTCAGCTACCGACCACTTCTTCCTTCTCGGACACCCAGATGACTTCCAGGCACAACGAAAGGACACTCTTATTGAACAGTTTCTACTAAGTCGTTACTTCACACATGTGGACCGCGAATTACTTGAATGAAAAAATGTCAGCCTGATGTGATAAAGACATATCCAGAGTTAGTGAGTGAATATTAACGTCGCAATGTCAGTTACACGAGGGCTTTTGGTGACGGACCACGTAATTTTGAACCATATTCAAGGGACGTGGATGACACTTGAGCTGGCACCCCTCTCTCCTAACTACCACACCCCACCAATGGGAGGACGTTTGAGCTCTCGGCAGATTTAACGTGCATCTCTCCCCAGCCGCACCTGGATGACGATACTCCGAAGATTTTAGAACATTGTGCTGGTTTTGAACTTTTCTCCTGCAAAAAGCTGTGAAGATTATAGCTCAATTAATAATGATTTAAAATTTTTTAAAAACTAATATATAATCCTATGCCTTTTGACCAATGGCTGTGGGTTCCCCCCTACTAATTAATGAAGTAATTTCAGGGCTCACTACACTACACTGCCTATAACCAATATATATATATATATATATATATATATATATATATATATATATATATATATATATATATATATATAGTGGAAATTCTCTATCAAAGAGAGATGAACACTCAACAGGCAAAACTGAAAAAAATTAAAATCTCAAGATAACCAGACATTGAAGGATAAATGAGAAATTAAAAATATAATGGGGTGAAAATATAAAAAATGGATGATTCAGTTTTATAAACAATGCTGACTTAGGACAGCTTATATATAAAATAATTTATATAAAAAGAGGTGTTGAACATGTTTTGGGGCCAGCCAACCTTTTCCCTTTATGTTAATAATACTATATATATATATATATATATATATATATTGGTTTGCTGTTCTTGGTTTTCGGTTTCAGAATTTTGCCCTTCCCTGTTATGAAGGATTTTTACATTTTGACCCTTAGATTTATTATACTTGCAAATTACCACATTTCATTTCAAATTTCAATATTCTCTTAGAATTAGCCTAGCTCAATGACTTTAAAAATTTTCTCATTGAATTCACTTGTCAAATTATAACACGTGCAGGTTGAAACAGTTTTACTACCCCGAGATATTTATTTTTCTCGATTGCGATAAGCAAAACCATTTTCTCCTTTTTTCCCCCAATTAACTATATGTTTTCATTCCATAATTTCCTTCTTAAAAAAGTTTAATTTGACAATTTGTTTCATATTTCCTTAAAAATGATCTTTAACAAACAAACACGTTCCATTTGAAGTTTAATTTATGAACAGTTGAAAAGGAAAATCTCTCATTTAACAGATCTTCTATCAACATGAGTTGTATGATCATTTGAGTGTTTTCTTTTTTTATTGTCATTCTGTTTCCTTGCCTGGAGAAAACAATCGTTTAATGTGATAATTGAAACAAGCTGAGCGAATAGAATGGTATAAAAAGTAAATCCTTGACACCCTATGTGTAACAGTCGATTAGAGAGGGTTAAGATTACTAGAGGAATATCATTTGGTGTTTATTGATCAGTTGAAATCCACCACGGAATTTAAAAACCACCTTCTTCTTTAAGAAATAGCTCGAAACTTGTAGAAAAGTAAGTTACTCTTTAGTGTGTATTGATACGATTAATTAATGCTTTTCATAATTTTATTATAAAACTTTTGTAGCCCTTCCCGCATGTATTCTAAAAAGTAAAAGCTGCAATTTCTTTTTTTCAAAACAGACTGAAGCATAACTAAAGTAACATGAAAAATTTAAATAAATAAAAAGTCCGATAACTAATTCTCAGTCTTAAAACGAATTGAATTAATATTAAAAGAAAGAACAATAGAAGAGAGAGAGAGAGAGACAACTCATTTAAAGTTTCAAGATATTGTTAAAATTTTAAAGTATTCGACTATGTGTTCGTAGAGTGAGTGAATATTAACGTCGTCTTCATCTACTCGAGGGCTTTTGGCGACGGACCTCGTAATTTTGAACCATGGTCAAGTAACGAGAAAGACACCTGAGCTGGCATCCCCTCTCCTTATTACTACTCCACACAAACGGGAGAATGTTTGAGCTCTCGACAGATTTAAGGTAGTCTTCTGTTAATGTTAAAGAATAGGACCAGAATTTAGAATGTTTTTTCAGATATAAAAGAAATGAAACAATAGTATGATATTCTGGCTTCACTAGCCTTTAGAGCAGAATTTTTTTTTATTAAACTTCCCGTTTTTAACAGAGTTTATTCGTTTTTTCTGGTATAAAATGTGTTTCGCGCTTTTTCTCCTATCCTTAATGTTAAATGGGTTATGCCTTCACGTATTATAACAAAAAAAAGAAGCATTAATGGAATATTTTGGCATTTTTAAAAACACTATATTGTTAACAGAGGTATGAGTTATAACATTGCAAATTTCCATAGAAATTGAGTCATTTTTTTCTGCCTGAAAATGTGCTTCGCGTTTAGTTCAAGCTCTCGTACTTTTACCGAAGACAACCTTAACGTGCTTCGTTTCTTTACACGGCGGGTTTTCAGCGGTACTAGGCTCGAAATTATGACACACCGACCACGAGTCCGTCACCTTGACCACTAAGCTGGCCACGCTAGCTCAGTGGTAAAGGTATCGGATCATGGCAGACACGTCATGAGTTCGAGCCCAGTACCACTAAAGACCCGCCGTGTAGGGCAGCGATGCACGCTAAATCTGTCGAGAGCTGAAACGTCCCCCTGTGGTGTGGTGTGGTAGTTAGGAGAGAGGTTGCCAGTTCAGGTGTCCTCCACGTCACTTGACCATGGTTCAAAGTTACGTGGTCCGTCGCCAAAAGCCCTCGTGTAGCTAAGGCATGCGACGTTAATATTTACTCACTCACACGCCCGTTAAATCCGTTGAGGCTCAAACCTCTCCCGTTGGCGTGGTGTGAAAGATCAGAGAAGGGATTCCAGCTCAGGGGTGTCCTCCTCGCTCTTTGACCGAGGTTCAAAATTACGATGTCATTCACCATTCACTTTTATGTTGCTTTATAATGCAACGTAAGTAAACTGCCATTTTTCCTGACAACAATTTTAGAATAGGATATTTGTATTTCTTTGTGGAATATTTGACTTTCTTGTACATCTGTAAGTCGAAATTTTTATTTTTTATTGTAAGCAATTTCTGTAAATATCGATACATTTTTTACTGTAATGATTGGCAGATTTTTTACTGTAATGATTGGCAAATTTTTTACTTTTCAATGATATAAGTAAACAAGGATTTTGTCATTTAAATCCCATATTTTTTGAACTTGTACCTCTACACAGCACTTCTACCTATACCAAAAATTAGTTATGGCTGCATTATAAAATGTAGTATTTCTCTCTCGTTTCATGATTTTAGAACTATTCTGTAGAATAGCACTAGTTAACTGGTTGTTTCAAAAAGTAGTTTTAAGAATGTACTCTCAGTTTTGAGACAACCAATTTTAGTACATTATGTTAATGATTTCATCTGTATGTGGATTTTTGTGAAATTGTTATTATTGTCGAATTGTTATTATTAAGTTCCTAAAAGAAGCTTTTAAGAGATAATTTTGAAATGTTACCAAAAAAACAAAGTTTGAATAATAATTTTCACTGGAAAAATGCCGTGATTTAGAATTATTTTGAAGAATAAAGACTTTTTTTGCGCGCCTTTATATTAAACCAGCGTTTCTCAAACTGTGAGGCGTACCCCTCTAGGAGGGTGTGAGCGTATTGAAAAGTCGAAAATAAAAAATTTAAAATAAGTATTAATTTACTTAAAGAAATTAAAACAAAATGCATTCTCACATAATAAAAACTAAATACACATTTACACTGACATAATGTAATAAATGTATCAGTATTGCACACACAATGTTTTTGATAATTAATTTATAGATATTAAATTAAAAACAAGTTTATATATAATAATTACTAATGCTTCCTATAGATTTGTCACATACAAAATTTAATATTTATCTTGATAATTTGTATGGTTTTTAATAAGTCTATTGTAACTTTAGCATCAAAGTATATTTTTATTGCTGTTGTTGTTTCTAATGCCACCTGTCTGACGTAGTCAGATCGAGGTCCACGAAATTCATCGTGGAAAGGGGCTAGAAGTACGCCTGTCGTTGGCCTTGAGCATCATACAGGTGACAGTACTATTTAGCTCGGCAAAATTCCCCGAAGGGACGATAGATGGCGACACCACCTATCTCCACCTCCACAATTTCTGCAAGGAACTGAAGGGGAGGGAGATATTCTCCAGTCACTGCACTCGTGACTCAGCCCACAAGACTTCGGACTTACTGATTTAACGAGCACGTACTCCGTGTGTACTCGGAGGGTATTTGGTGGCATCGGGCATCGAACCCAGGCCTTCCGGTCTGGAGTCCGATGCTCTATCAATGCATTACTATTGTATGGGGGGGGGAGGCGAGATAAAAATTATGATTGAAAATTGGGTTGCAATTATTAAAAGTTTGAGTATTAAACCATTCATTATAGCTCTGTTATATTCTTTTACCTCGACGAATACTTACAAATCTAATTTATTTTTTTCTTAGTGCCTTTTTGCGCTCTTCTTTGTGTTTCAAGATTATCTTCTCTAGTTCTTCATTTTTTTTACTGTCACTTTCCATTTCCGCGATTTCTATCTTCTAGTAGCTATGCATTATACACTTCAGTATAGTTTACAACATATTTTCTGGTTTTTCAATTCTGCAATTTCTTTGTATATGTCGAGTTTCAGAGTCCTCACATTAGCGTAGTGTAAACATTTAGAGAAGTGGTTCCCAAAGTGGTCCCTACGGACCCCCAAGTTTCCCCAGTATTATTTCAGGGGGTCCATGGAAAATAATTGATTTGGGGGTCCCTAAACCCAGTCAGGGGGTTTGCGTAAGGTTTAATATATAATAAAAAAATTTTAATCAATTTTTATTTTTATAGAAATTGAAATAAATAATTCACTTGGATATTCCAGACTGGGCGTTGAACCCTTTTGCGCGTGGACTAACTCAAATTCCAAACACAGATGAATCCATACTATTACAAGAGCATTATGTTGAAATATCCGCAAATGAGAGACTTAAACCAATGTTTGAACAAGGTTACCACACATTCTGGTTACAGAAACAGATCCCAATTTCATATTCTGCATTATGGGTTATTGTACAGAAGTTGAGACAACTTTTCCGTCTTCCAATTTAGTAGAATGTAGATTTAGTGCTGTAAAAAGCCTCATCACCTAAAAAAACCCGACTAAAAACTAGCGCTCGAGGTTGCTACTAACAAACATTGAGACGGAAATAAATACACTCATAATACCTCATAAAGTTTATCTAAGTCAGGGGGGCCAACCCAAATGACTTCGCGGGCCACTTCGGTTGAACTTTACAATCCCGCGGGCCGCATATAAAAATATATATCTTTTATCTATATATTAGATTTGGAACCATTACAAACATTTGTTGGAGTAAAAATTTAAAACGGACTAATATATTATTATTGTTTTCATTGTTTTTCATGTATACAAACATAGATAATATAATAATAATAATGCATTGATCAAATAATGTGTAATTTGTTTGATTAATGAGATATCTGTTTCTCAACTCTTTCACTTAGTTTTTGCAAGTCGATCTCAATGCATGTGTATTTGCGTATCCTAATTGATGTTGCAGATTTTCGTGCGCTAAGTTTAAACACAAGATTAATGTTTGGTAAATTTCAATTTAGAAAAAAATAAGATTTGCAGCAACAGAAGCAACGTGATAAAATAATAACAGTTACGGGATTTATTTTTTACAAAAAAACCCCTTGTTAAACAAAAAATATTGTACAAAAGTAGTCTAATTTTGTAAAGTTGTAAAGAATCTTGCGGACCGCAAAATTATTCAAGGTGGGCCACGGGTTGAACACCCCTGATCTAAGTCATTAATTTTTAAAATTTTATTTTAAACAAAAATTATAACTTCAATAAATAATTCTTCAAAATTTTTATAACTTTTGTACTATGCATTTATGTAGCATTTTCACTTGGGGAAGTTTTGATTTTAAAAAAAAGCTCTGTGGGTAAATTTTGACTATAAAAAGGGGTCCATGGGTTGAAAAAGGTTTGGGAACCACTGATTTAGAGAATGAAATATGGTGTCATTCTCGTCACTAGACCATTTTACCAGGTTTATCACCAGTAGACCTCGTGCTATTTTGTAGTGCGATGTTAATAAACAATCTGTCAACCTGCAATTTCACTTTCCTTTTTTTTTCTTTCTGTTTATTAGAGCTGTGTAAATACACTTTCTTCCTGCAACTTTATCGACAAATCGCGTTACGAAATTGCCTAAAAATATTCTTATGAAAACACAAACATATATCAAACGAATAGAAAAATATGATGCATATAAGTAAATAAAATATTTTTCTTACTCACAATGAACGTTTTTGTAGCATGATTATCACAATAACAAAGATTAATCATGTTTTCCTTTTTCTCGAGAATCAAATTATATTATTGAAGGAAGTTCAATAATATATTAAATAAAGCCTTTATTCTTTTCTAAATAGTGTGTAATATCATATTTCTATTCCCACTTTCAGATAAAAACTGTTCACCCTTAATGTTTTTCGAAGCTTCATCTCAATTGGAAAAAAAGTCAATGTTAAAGTTAATATCTCTAAGATAGATAGAAGGAGAAATATTTTAACTAGTGTTAATAACTTAATTAATTAGCTTTATCATTATAGTGAATTAATTTCTAAAACAAAACAGTTCCATTATGAATTCAATTTTTCAATTCCTACTATTAGCTCACTCTCTTTATATTTTTATTTATTTATCTTGGTGGAATTTTCAATCGTAAATAAAATACATTTTAAAGCTCTCAATTGAGCTGAAATTTAAAATACATGATTATTTTGAAGGGCAATGCAATACTTTAATTATAATATAGAAAAAATTAATTGTGTAAAACTAATTATTTAAAGAATTACAAATACAGCCACGTTGGCATCATTTTTGGCGACTTAGAGACCCTTTTGGAGACTTGTGTCAAAACTTGAAAAGGTTTTTTTTCTCATGTTTAAAAGCGTTCAGTTGAACTGAAATTTTACATACACGATTGTTTGGATGACAATACGATACTTTAATGATAATGAATAAAAATTAACTACCACTTATAATTTTGTGAAAATATAATATAAAATAAATATAATTAATAAAAAGTAGCTAAAATAAAATTTATCTTTGTTGGTCTAAGTAGGAATTGACTTAAAATTTTTTTTATATTACTTGTTTTATATATAATTAGAGATCGGTTAATAGATTGTATAGGTTCCAAATTTCATTAAAAATCCTATAAATTGTTGTAAGAGGGAAATGTACTATAATTGTTCCATGTCAGGGGTGGGCAATTATTTTGGCTCAAGAACCACATTGTGGAAGTGGGAGATACCGGAGGACTGTACCTTTTTTTTAAATGATTGTTTTCATTAGTTAACTTTGTATACTAGAAAAGGTATAAATTGGTCCTAGAAACAAAAACAAAAAAATAAGCTAAGTAAAATAGGGACAGTTTTTTATTCAATTTATTTGTTGTGATTTCATATCATATATAGCTTTAATTTAGAATCAGTTTAAGGTATCCGACTACGTTCGGAACCGTGATTTTGCAAACGCGTATAAATAGATAATATTTATGATATTTAGTGTCACTTAGATTAGAAAATATACATAAAATTGTTTTGAGAATAATATTACAATAAAAAATTATTAAAGTACAATATTTTGACAAAAAAAATGAACATAGAATGACCCATTTTCAAAATATTCTCCTTTTGGGAAAACTTCTATTATAATAATATTTCGCCTGTATAGAGCTAAGACCTCTGTATAGAGACTGAACTAGAATTTTTGAAACATGTAACTTAGAAGTGGGTTTATCCATGCTTTACGACAACAGAGGGGAGAAATTTAAAGAAAAAAACTCCGATAATTATTTCAATGGGTTGTAACTCTGAAAATAACGTGAAGTTTTCAAAAATCATAGTTGAGTCTCTGTAGAGAGGTCTGAGCTATATACAGGCAAAATATTATTATAATACAAGCATTTTTAACGAAAGGAGAAGATTTTGAAAAAAGGTTATTCTAAGTTAATTTTTAGCCGAAATATTGTATTTAAATAATTTTTTTTGTCAAAATCTCCTTAAAATAATTTTATACATGTATTCTAATCTAAATGACACTAAATATCATGAATATTATCTATTTATGCGCCTTTTTAAAACCACTGTTCCGAACGTAGTAGTATACCTTAATGAAACAAATGTACCCTATTACATTTTTCTACAATTTTGTTGAAATCAGGAGTGAGATTGCTTATTGAAATTCTTATCCCAGCCCTCAAGTTAATGTCAGCCAACTTGCATCCATGTTTACCCTTGTTGATTTGTAGGGGCAAGAAAAACTCACAAATATATGTCGACCCAAATATAGAGAAAATTTTCTCTATATTTTTCCCCCTAAATTTCTTGGAGGACCACAAAAGATACTTTGTGGACCACTCTTTGCCCTCCCCTGTTCGATACAAGCGATTCGTACTCATTTTCTTGTTTTTTTTTTAACACTGCGTCTAAGTAGAGCGATAATTAAGATTTTTAAATTAGTAATAGTCTCAAAGGCGTCATGATTTCCAATCGTAATTTTAAAGTGAGTATTTTTTAAAATTTTGGAGGAATTTGCCAAGTTCTGATTTAGATGTATTTAGAAATGATAAATCTTATAACATAAAAATTTTCGTGTGTTTTATATAACTTTTCTTCGGTGATTAAATATAATTGACAAAAAATTCCTAATTATATTACTTTTTCAATTTTTTTTTTAAGAATTTTTATAAAATTTCGGAAAGTTATATTTAATATAATTTCAGAATAATTGTCTACTAAGGTGTTCTTTTGATTGGAATGTAAAATAAAAGATTTGTTTTAAAAGTGACTCCTCTATAAAATGATATATGGCTAGAAAGTTACGTAGCCATAAATATATGCTTTCCAAGGAGAAATATTTGTATCAACATATTATAAAGCAGTATGAAAATCTCGGTTATTGCTTTTCAATATAAAAGGTATTTATAAAATATTATATTTAAAAGGAAAGAAATGTCTAGTTGAGAAAGTAAAAATGAGAACATAACCATGAAACTTCATCTTAAGACTGTTCAAATGCAGGCAACTATCAAGAAAGTAAAGTCTTTGATCCCCTCTTTCCCCTAAAAAAAATCCATCGATTCAAAGATTCATTGCATCCATTCTAGGACTGTTTTCCGGTACTGTAATTAAAATCATTTATAAAGATTTAAAGTTAAAAAAAGATATATATATATATATATATATATATATATATATATATATATATATATATATATATATATATATATATATATATATATATATATATATATATATATATATAAAACCTAAAATTCGTCTCCTTATTTTAAAACATCTTGCTGAAAAAGAAAAAAAAATTGTAGAAAATTGTTTAAAAAACAGAACTGCCGAGAAATGGAAATTTATGGTAACTCTCGATAAAATATGGAAATATTTAAGTAACTGTAATTAAAGAAGATCGATTTTTTATTGCTCAACTGACGGGAATGACTGTATAAAACGGCTTCGTCAGAGCACAGTAATGTTCTCAAAGGGATTCAAGATTGTTCCAGGATTTTCTAACAATGGCAAAATAAAAATAAAAAACGTCTCAAGTAAAACTAAAATTAATTCACAAAACTATCAGCAGAATATTTTAGAACCAATTTTTGAAGAAATTTTAAACTTATAAGGAAAGGAAACTGATAAAATTGAGCGTCATACGGACAAAGCCTCTGGTCACACGTCTAAGTCAATTGCCACTTATTTAGCAAAGAAAGAAAAATCAGAAACAGGAATAAAATACGTGTGAAATCACTATACGCTTCTCCGATGGAATTAAGTGCTTTCGGTTTATTAAAACGAGCCATAGGAAAATGGCATCCAAGAACACACTGAACGGATTTTGGGAAACGGTTTTAAGAGGAATGGAGTACAATTTGCATGACAGAACTAAGAAAAAGTTCATTTTCATGAAAAATTCGAAATAGAGCTATTGTAAAGAATCATTGCTATCATATAGAAGCAAAATGGCACAAAAAGTACGGTATTTATTGATAAAAATTAACTATTCAAATCGTTTCCACATAAAGTGTGAACAACCTTCTGCATAGTGCCACGTTAATATAACTCAGTGTAACAATCCTGTTATAAATGATCTTCATTGCTCTATCGATTCAGTGTTATTGAAGTTTTTTTAAGTTCTATAGAAAACAATAAGATTATCAACTTTCAAATTGGTTTTTTACTTTCCCCCTCTATTTCACTATTTTTATCCTGATATAAATGATCTTAATAGATTTTTCACCGAAGATGGAAGGAATATCTCATTTTTATTGCATTGTCATTTTTCGTGATAAGTAATTAGAAATGAGAATAAATCTCTAAATCAGTTCATCAATGAGCATTTAAAACAAATTAATACGTCAAAAGATAAGCTTGTCAACTTCTTTTTTTTCTTTTAACTGAGCAATTGAAAGTCTTATATAGTCTATTTTTTCAAGAGTACGTAATTGATCAATCGTCTATCCGGTACAGTGGTTGGCGACGCTGACTACTGTGCCGTAGGGCCTGGGCTGGAATCCCGGAAAAAGGCAAGAATGTTTGTAAATGCACAGTGGCCTAGCGGCATGGAGGTACTTTAGATCAGTGTTCCGCAACCTTCTTATCACTGCGGACCGGTCAACGTTGGATAATTTTACCACGGCCCGCTGAGGGTAGGACACGTTGATTGTTTATATTTTAGATTGTTTTTATTTAACAATTTTAATTTAGTTACATTTAAATATGCCTTCAGAATAAAATATAGTTACACCAAAAATGAATAAAAGTGATTTAACGTGGATTATAAAGTGATTTCCGTGGAAAGTTGCGCAAATCCGAGAGAAATGCACCACTTTAAATAAAAAGGGAATAGTTTAATGTTCTTTAGGCGGCCCGGCACCATTTGTTCCACGGACCCGCGGTTGCGGATCACTGCTCTAGATAACCGTCGAGCCGCAAGTCCTCTCGCGAGGTTGGGGGAAGGGGAAGAGAGGCGGGACCCTCTCTGTGTTTTCCCTTAATATTGAGGTAGAACCGAGCTAAATCGTACTGCCACCTGCATGGTGCTCAAGGTTAAGGCTAACGACAGGCGTACATGTAGTAACTTTCTATGATAAATTTCGCGGGCTTGGATCTGTCACAGTTGAAATCAGGTGAAGAAACAACAACATGATTGATCAAATAAATTTATACATATTTTATCACTTATTTTTTATTAAAAATATTTAATAAGATATTAATAAAGGCGAAGTGAACTTCTTTGTAATTGCTTTTGAAGTGTGGATGGAAGAGTCTTATTGAACCTCAAATTCTAAATATTCAAGTACAGAACTTGAAATTTAGAATATTGTGCGCCTTGCAGTTATTGGAATTTCGATCTTTGACATTCAAGCTATGTGTTTAATGATGTAAATATTATTTGGCTAGAGATTTTATTATTCGAAGACTTATATCTATAATATACTTCGTTTGATAAGAATATTATAAAGATACAGGATGTACGGATTAGCATACTTTACAAAAATATGTTGAATATTACAGCATGAAATATGTATATATTAATGTATGATGCATATTAAAGTAGAATAAAGATTTTTTTTGTTTTTAACATTTTTGGATACCTTAAAAAATATTTATTAACAAGTGTAATGTAATTTTTTTAGTCAATTCCTACTTAGGTCAACAAAGAAAATTTTTATTTAGAGTTCCTTTTTATTAAATAGTTACTATTAATATAAATATGTATATACATATGAGAGAATCACAATATTAAGTGGCAAAATAGAAAGTGGTTTTCCTTGCAATTTCTCTTTTTCCTTCCTATATAGGGTGTTGGATTATTTTTTTGTTTGTTTGTTACTATTTATTCATTAATTAAATTTAATTATTCTAATAAAATAGTATAGTAAAAAAAAGAAATCACATCCTCAGTAGCTAGGCCATCCCAGGTGGGATTCAAACCCACGCCTTTTGGATTAGAAGTCCAACGCGCTACGAGGACACAAGGAGCGATTTTCCTTTCTGTATATGGTGTTGGACTATTATTTTTGTTTGTTACTATTCATTCATTTTTTTATTTAATTAATGAATTAATATTTGAAAAAACAGTATTAACATCAAGTGTTATCCACTGCAAATTAAAAAAATGTATTTGAACTTGAAAGGATGAATAGAAAGTATTTTATTAACTCAACTCAGTGGCACGACAGCCCGTGAAAGCCAAGGTCTATTGTACCCAACTCAGTATTCGCGACATTTAACCCCGAGGTGCATGAGAAGATGTTCCGGTCAGGTGGTCAGTCTGACGCGAAAACCTCATGTGTTAAGTTTTCAAGCAAGCTTGGTATTCATTTTATCAACTCACTGAAGGGATGGAGAGTTGAGTAAATCTTGCCTAGCCCGGGGTTTGAACCTCGGACCTGGGGCGTGGAAGCGCGTTACGCTAACCACTCAACCACGGGCTTCAAAGTATTTTATTAATGATTGAAAATATGAACAAGATATATATACATACATATATATATATATATATATATTATATATATTATATATATTATATATATATATATATATATATATATATATATAAGCGTAGAGAAAGAGTGAGCTAATAGTAGGAATTGAAAAATACAGGGTAAAACAGAGATAAAATATACAATTTGAATTTTCCTGTTTAATTTTTTATTGCTTGATACTTTTACACACAGAAAAACAACGTGTTTACAATTTGACAATGCAAATCAAACCGACATAAATAATCTTTGAAAAATAAAGACGTTTCATTTTGAACATAAACTAGATGTAAGATGCAGCTAATAAATTCTATTTTTTCCTTATTGCATTTGAGATATAGCATAATGAGACTCTTTTCATTATTTATACCTTTTATAAAAAAATCTCCCTTTCAAACTCTTTTCAATGAAAGGAATCAGACTGAATTAATTATCGCTTTACTTTTAAATGATTGTCTTTACGTGAAATACTTTGGAGATTTTGATTGGTAAATCCTCGGTTCTTTCCTTAACAGCTCTTTAAGTTCATAATTAGTTAAATAAAGTTGCTATATATTGAATAATAAATAAGAGAACAATAATCACCATACTATATCAGGGATCGATAACCTTGTAGCTGTGATGTACCAAATTTTCCAATGATTCAGGGTGCCACATGGCAGGAAGTATTTGAAATAATTACATTCCCGACGCAATGCATGCAAACTAAGGTATGGATGCTAAGAACAGAGTTTTAATATATCTTAATTATGCATCATTTAAAAATATTTATGAATATAAAAGTAAGCAAGATAAAATATAATTATTCTTCCCCAACAAAAATAAAAAATTAAAATTTTACTTATATTATGCAATATGTATCTGTTAATCATATTTATTAAAATAAAAAATAAAGAACAGAAAATATAAGGATTCCTTCAAAATAGTTGAATAAAAAATACTTTTATGAAAAACTTGTCCCGCACCTTTTAATATGGTAATTGGAGCATATAGTCTTCTAATTTAAAACGATTCTGATATGTTTAGATGTTAAAGGCTTCTTTGAGGACTCAAAATATTTTTCATGAAAGAAAATATTTGTTCGCATAGATATGTAGAAATAAAAGTGGAAATCACAGAGCACATGCTGTTTTCTTCAAACAATTAAATCTCTCTAGCAATGGCATATAACAATCTAAAATGGCTGTCGATTTATCTTTTGAGTTATCTTTCAGAATTTTATCATAATTCGTAAATTTCGCTTTCCAAAATTCTAAAAATGTTAGTTCAGTAATTTCCGTTTCAAAGTTATCGACCTCCATCAGTTCAAAAACTGACAAATTTGTAGAGTTCCACTGAGAATTGTCCCGCATGCTAAGCCAGGCACGCGTGCTCTAGGTTGCCGATAGATGTACAATATGAAACTGTTACTGACAGAATGATTATTATTTAAAACCAATGCTTTTTAGTTTCTGTAAATAAGACTTTAAATTATAAAATTTAAATTTATTTTTTTTATTTAATCCCAAATTTAAATTTTGAACTCTTAAATTCTAACTTTTATAAATTATTAGCTTTCAATGTTATAAATATTCTGTCCTGTTGAGTAAAGGTTCTATATATATATATATTCTCAACTTATTCTCAATTTATTTTTACTATTTTATTAGGTTCATCATCCACATGTTGTATTAGGCTTAACTTTTCAACTTGGCTATTTTTTTTTCTATTACTTCAAAAATTTCTACTGTACAGGGAAGATTGGATCCACAAAGCATTGCTAACCCTAATTCACTGGCCTAATTCAATGACAGCTTTAGAAATCATAATATGTCTCCTGTTTAGTCTAAAGACTTTTTTGTATCTACATTTGTTGTGCCTGCTGAATTCCAATTTCTTACTTCTTTAGCACTGTAGGTTCTAGTAATTCTTTACTTTTATTTTATTATACAAACTATATATATATGTATATATTCAAAGAAGAGAATTAAATGGTTGAAATTTATTTCATCTTTGTATTCATAGTTTCTATTTTAAAATATAGACCTATTTATTTACACTCAAGTCCCATAAATTAAGGATAATTCAGAATCACATAGAAATGGACCTCCAGACCAAAAGTTTCATACACATCTTCAACAATAATATTCAAATTATAGGAAACCACCAAATGACACCGATAGTACATCACAATGACGAGAGTGTAAAGAGAGGTATACAAGGAATAGTGGCAAAGAAGTAAAATTGTTCTCCAGCATTTTGTCAGTCACTCAGTGACATAACCGAATAATTATGACAGAAAGGAAGATTGAAGATGTTTCTTTACGTTGTAAAACTATTGGCAGCATGGAATATAGTGTATTCAGCTGCAGTGGCGTAACGGAGAATATAAGCCCCGAAAGGTCAGGTTTTGGGCCCAAAAGATCTTACAACGGATAGCAAATTCATAGGTTTGTCCCTCCTCCCCCCACGATACGGGGGCTGCGAAGGATGTACGTTACACCACTGCTCAGATGGAATTATCAGAGGAACTTGGAACTACTGAAAGTCTCATCTTTAGGCTTTGACAACGATTCCAAGATGACGGAAATGTCAGTAAACGTTACAATATAGATCATCCCTGAGTTACAACGCCGAATGAAGGAAGTTCGATGTTTGGAAATAATTCCAAAAAGAAGCAGACGGAGTACAGCATCCGACTTGTCCCGTTAGCTATCTGCAGCCATAGGTACGACAGTTTTAAAACAGAACAGACGTTTGAAACATATTGGTCTATATGATCGCAGACTTCTCAGATTTGTTCTGCTCACGGCAACTCACTGTTTCCAATGGTAAGCCTGGAGTAGAGACCATGCAATGTGTGTGTGTGGACATCATCCCAGTGGGTGTGCATGATGTTTTTCGAAGAGTCATGGTTTTGCTTGAAGTCCGATTCACGTTGGACTTTCATATGGAGAACGCCAAGTACCTGTCACCTCCAAGGCAACATCTTTGAACTGTACGGTTACGGTGGTGTAAGATTGCTCATTTGGGGGAAATTTTACTACACTCCAGAATAGATCTGCATCTTCAAATTGGAACCATGACAGGCCAAATTTATAGACATCATTCTGAAACAACATTTACGTTTTTTTAAGGGTGCTATGAGCACAGAACTTGTGTTTATAGATGACAACGTACGTCTTCACCTAGCTAACATCGTAAACTAATGCCTTCAATCTGAGTTTATTACTCCAATAGAATGACCAACAATTTCACCTGGCTTGTATCCTGCATAGCATTTGTCACTCTTGCTTGGTCAAATAGTTTCAGCCCTTAAACCACGTCCTACATGTATATCGGAACTTCGGACAGCATTGTTTGCTGTGAGGGATTAATTTCCCCAAGATCAGGTGGATAATTTGATACTCAGCATGCCTAGGTGTTGTACGGACTGTATTTCATCACATGGAAGACATGCAATGTATTAATTATCATACCAAGTGCGTGTATGTTAAGTTTTTGTAAAAAGAGTATTTTTTGTAATTGCTCCAGGGAGCAAAAATCGTTGCTTTTATGAATGGTATCATACATACGCCACTTTTTTGGTTCTTTATCTTATGTTTAATGAATAAGCTTAAGAATAAGTCCCGTTTGTTTTGTTTCTGAACCATTATTTCCTGGAGCTGGTATTATCCTTCATTTATGGACATGAGTGTAGTATATCAGTGTAAATATCTTAAATATATCAAAGAACTATTTTTTTGCAACTTGTAAATAAATTTTATTATATATATATATAATTATCTTAATATTTATAATTAAATATATAATTATCTTTGAATAATAATTTAATTATGAATGTACAAATATATATCCACACAGCATATTAACTGTGTGTTTTGTGTGAATGTGTGGTAATACTTCATTCTTTTCTCTTCAAATGATTCCTAATATTAAAATATATTTATAAAAATTATAATCAGAATTATATTTTGAGAACTTTATTTATTTATGAATGATGAGCATTACTTAAACATATTTTTTTATATTTGTTTTCCATTGATTTTTGTCTCAAATTCATGAATAAGTTCGTTTTTAAAAACGAAACTTTATTTAATTAGATTTTAAAAATCTAATTAAACAAAGAAAATTATTTTTAAAAGATGTGAAAAAATATTTAAAAATTTTACTTATATTAATGTCATTATCATCTTCGATAACTGTTCCAAATTCTTCTAAATGTGGATAAGTTTGTGGGTAAAACATTTTAAGAAAATTTACTATAAACTTGATCACATTTGAGCTGTAATAGGGTAGTTTTGGCCCGCCTCTTTTTGGATGAATCACATATTTTATCACTTCCCTTGATTGTACGATGCAACATTATATTCACAATCTAATTAATTTATGCACACATATAAACAAAAACGTATACTATTTTGCTATGTTGGCTATCCCTGAACATATAGTGGAGGCAATTTAAAAAATTTCTAGTAAATACCAAAAAAAACGGTAGTTAAATTTGTGAATACTGGTATTATAAAACTGTACAAATGGCTCAAAATACCGGTATTCGGTATTACGGTATTGTAATCCTTATATCTTGTGATTCTTATTTTAATACGAAAGTTCTTCAAATTTTTGTTAGTAGTTAGTTGAAAAGTTATCTTTTGCGCGCAAGGCTTTATCTATCTTAATAGAGAAAAGAACATTTACAAAATTTATATGACAAAAGGCTTGCTTGAAATTGATCGCATCAAAAAAATCACATGATGTTCATATAAGTGTGTTATATTTTTGAATTAAAAGACAGAATCCCTTTCATAGAATATCGAGGTCAAATATCAACAAATCCGTTGAACCTTGATGACATTTCAGGAACTTTTTGTTTAGGTTTTACTATTGTTCACAATACACAAGCAAGTGATAAATAGACGGCTTTTTTCTCAACCGTAATCGCTTGAAACTGTCACTTAATATTTCATTTCAGCAACTTCAGGAAATTTCTGATATTCAAAAGCCGTTTTGTCATTGGTTCAGAATATGGGTCGATGTTCTTAGAAAGACATCGATTCGTGTTTTTATTTTAGTTTCATTCATTTTGTAAAATAGTGCAAAAATATGTTTTATTTTTGAAAGTATTCATTTATTTCGAGAGACAGAGATTGAATAAATTAACAACGCGAGAAGTAAAATAATACCTGGTAATAATAATGCAGTTTTAACTAAAACAACTGATTTCAAAAATAGTTTTTAACACTAAACATACCAGAGTGGTCAAATAACCGTTTTAAGACTATAATCAAAATTGTTAAATTCTAGGTTTTCATTTTCCTCGAACTTATATACTCTGAACTACTTTTTTAATATATATTTACTTAACTTTTAAAACCTATCTCTCTTCTTTTATTTTACGGATAACCACATTTAATAATATCGTTATCTACCTTGAGCAATCTTTTGACAGCTGCAAAATTTATGAAATTTTGTAAATGTATCTGCATTGAAATTTCAAACTTTCCAAGTTTTCCCAGAGATTGTGTTTGTACACAGTTTGTTTTATGTGCTTTTGTACAGTTTGTTTTGAGCCGGGTACAGAGTGCCGACCTTAGGTAATCCACACGCGACAAGATAAACTACCATTGGGAATATTTGCTATGTGGTCTGTTCCGTTTGTAATAGTTAGATACAAACTTTAGGTGATAAATAAATAAAAGTAATTTATAGTGGCATTTTGTCGTTAAAGGATTATTCGAACCCTAATTCAAAAATTTACCTCTGAAATATTAATTTAAAGGAAATTGTCGGAAGTAATGTGTAATAAAAGTGAGCACATCCGAACAAACGAAGAAGAAAATTCTGATAGTGTGTGAGGATGATATGTATTAGTGGTCTTCAAACTTTCTCGATTCATTGAACCGTTAAAACTGTAACGTATTTTTAAGGAACCCAATCACCCGTACACATGCACGCACACACAGACACTTAGAAGAATATATCTTAAAATAATAATTAGTTATATTATTGGGTAGTTTATGTAAAGATAATATATATATATATATATATATATATATATATATATATATATTATACAGTGGGCCACAAAAGTGTCCGTACACTTGCAATTTCAATTTCTTATAAAATTTAATGTTTTTGACTAATAAAAGTTAATATATTGTAATTGTAATTTTTTCTGATGTCTGAAACTTATTTTTAATGAAATGACATAATTAATTTTTTAAAAATAGTATAACTACTTTTTAAAAATTAATAATCAAAAAGCTACTAAAAGATTACGCCACAGAAGTCTTCATACACTTAACAAAAATCTCAACTTAACTTTAAATATTGTATTTCTTTCTTAATTTAGTACTTAGTAGGATATCTTTTAGTGTCCACAACAACTTTTAAGCATCTTGGTATAGATTTAATCAGTTTTTTTTTGTAATTTCTGCATCGATTTTTCTCCATTCTTCTGTGATTATTGTTCTCACTTCACATTTTGTGTTTATTTGTCGTGCTTTCTTTTTTTACGTCAAATTCTCACCAAATATGTTCTACTGGCTAAATAAAGTGATTGAGGAGGTATTTTCATAATTTGGGGATAGTTATAGAGACACCAGTGGCGTACATTGAGAGCAGTGCGCTTGGCGTTATTACCCGTTAAAAATTAAGTCGTCTCCAATAGCCAAATTTCGGGTGGATAATTTAAAATTTCTCTTTAAAATATTTAAATATAGCTCATGATTCACAATACCATAAAAATACCAAATTACCTAATTCTGAGGCCAATTTACACCCCCACGCCAGACCTTCACTTCAATGCTGAAGCATGGATGTGGAGGAGTTCTTGTCCCACAAAAATTCCTGGGATTAAACTCCTTATTTTTCATTTTCAAGCTATTATAGGCCCATCGGAACCAAAAATGTTGAATTATCTGCCATACCAATCAATTTGCTATAAATTTTGAATTTTCTGAAACTTAATCCCAAGAATCTAGTTGGATCAATAAAACATGGAGGTGGAAATGTTCTTGTGCGGGGGGTATAAATCGGCCACAGAAGGCGGTAATTTGGTAATTTTTATTGATATTGTGAACCATGAGCTCTATTTAAATATTTTAAAGAGAAATTTTAAATTACACGCCCAAAATTTTTGTATAGGAAACGACTTTATTTTTTAACAGGATAATGAAGACAAGCGCACTGCACTCAATGTACGCCACTGGTGTCTCTGTAACTGTCCCCAAATTATGAAAATACCTCCTCAATCACTTTATTTAGCCCAGTAGAACGTATTAGGTGAGATTTTGACGTAAGAAAAAGAAAATATGACAAACACAAAATGTGAAGAAAAAAAACAATCACAGAAGAATGGAGGAAAATCGATGCAGAAATTACAAAAAACTGATTAAATCTATATCAAGACGCTTGAAAGTTGTTGTGGACACTAAAAGATATCCTACTAAGTACTAAATTAAGAAAGAAATACAATATTTAAAGCTTTCAGATTTTTGTTAAGTGTACGAAGACTTCTGTGGCGTAATTTTTTAGTAGCTTTTTGATTATTCATTTTCTTAAAAAATAGTATAACTATTTTTAAAAAAAATTAGTTATCGCATTACATTAAGAACAAGTTGCAGATATCACAAAAAAATTACAATTATCTATGTATTAATTTTTATTAGTTGAAAACATTAAATTTTATAAGAAATTGCAAGTGTACGAACACTTTTGCGGCCCACTGTATTTATTATGAAGATTTTTTAAGGCAATTGAAGTATATTCATTAATAATATTAATTTATTATCCAAGTTTCACTATGTATTATGTTTATCAATAATGATTGCATTTTTTTAAACAAACTGTCCAAGTCTAAACCTATTGAAATTATCTGAAGTTACATTTCTCTCTCTCTCTCTCTCACACACACACACACATTCTGCTTTTGATTCCTTTTTATATTTTATTTTGTAGCCACTTCCGTTGAGAAATATTTTTCACTTAAATACATTGTTCTAAATGTCTTTGTCTATAGCTATGTGAGAAGTCCTATGTATTTTGCCTGAATTTGCAACCTAAAATTTAAGATCTGCTCTTGCTTAAATTTATATTTTGACTTCGAATCTGTTAAAATGTCGATAAATTTGCCTTCTTCATTATATTTATTTCCCCCCACAAATGTAAAAATATCCGCTTTCAATTAGAAACTAATTTGTTGTACAAAACATTGAACTAAAGATAAAAATTATTTCGTGGAACGCGGCATTACAAACAACAGAGTATTCATAATCTAGTTGATAGCACACATATAAAGAATTTTTTTTTAAATATTCTGTATTATATTATAATAAAAGTCTAAAAATTATTACAAAATAAATTCATATTACGTATAAATGAAATTTTAAGTTTTTTTCTTTAATGAACGAGATGAGCTTTAGATACTTGTGGCTGTATAAACTTCATAGAAAACATGTAAATCCATTTTTCATACGTATATATAATTTTCTTCTTGATTTTTTAATTTTTTTACATTATTTTTAAATATTATTTAATTTTTTTAAAAATTAATTTATATATATGTATATATATAACAGCTATAAAGTAAATAGTTACAATTTACAACCGTTGAATAATCTTTAGAGCAAAGTACACGAGTCGTTTTTTTCAGTTAGCAGTGTTTACTCTTCTAGCTTTTGTACATTTCAAATTGCTAATTGTAAAAGAAAAATAGAAATATTTATTTATATAATTGTGATTATCTATCCTACCAAATTTAATTTTAAAATATCGTAACAATATTATCGTTTGAAATTAGTTCTTTTAAAGCTATCTATTGCGCAGAGCTCAATGAAAATCCCCGAATAGGAATTTGAGAGGTTAGTTTTAATTTTTGTTGTTTCTTTCATTTAGTAACATTTTATTCAGTTCCATCGATTCTAATTCTGCTGACCTCCAGTTTTGTTCTCCGAAGTTTATACAAACAGGTAGGAGCAAAAAATAACAGCATTTTCTAGTTTTCCTCCATAAGTTGCGAAAAGGGTTGACATATGAGACAATAGGAAATGAGGAAATGATCCTACAATATTGCAATTCGAACAAATTGTTGCTGATGCCGATTTTGACACTCTGAATCTATATTTGAAATAAACTTCGGTATCAGTCACACGTAGTGCTTTATTTCTCTTTGCCATAAAAAGTAGCATCTAGTTCACCTCGAGTGGAGGTTTACTTTTATTACTCTCCTCAAGCTGGACATCAAGTGAGTTTATGTTAATTTCCAGAAATTATTTACTCAAATGTATTACTAAGTTGACAAAGTAATTTCGCTTTTTTAATGAAAAATTTTTCTATACTAAAATTAATATTTAGCCATTTTTCTGGTAACTTCATGATTCCGAGCTCATAGAGTTTGTAGACCAGTGGTCGGTAGCGTCCCACATGTGGTACGTGGTGCAATTCCCAGTGGCACTCTGCACTATTCTAAAAATTTGTCAATTTTCCAATGGATTGAAGCTGATAAATCTGCAACGGGCCTTATTTGACAATCCTCTTCAGAATTGTAAGCATTTGAGGAATAACGAAAAAAATCTGAAAGATAAATCTAAAGATAAATTTACAGCCATTTTGTAAATTACTGAATGTCTTTGTTGGAGATATTTAATTGTTTGAAGAGAGAAAACTGCATGTACTCTGCTTTCCGCTTTTGGCTCTTCATATTAAAGTAAAAAACGTTTCCTCGTATGGAAAATATTTCAAGTCAGCATTGAAATTGTTTAACAACCGAATGCTCAGAATCGTGTCAAAATGAAAGTGACAAATTATACTCCTGATTTTGAGATATGAAAGTGGACACTAGGTTCGCATTAAACTTTTTATTTATCTTTTTATTTAACTATAATGAAGGGAAATATACTTATATTGTACGTTATATATTTCTTATTTTAATAAATGTTTAAAAATACATATGTACAACTTTAATTTTTTTATTTTTGTTGAAGAATTAGTTATATTTTATGCTGTTTATTTTTTTGTTAGGAAATATCTTTAAATGATGTAAAATTAATACGGAATACAACTGCAAATCTATATTATTGATATCTGTTCTCTAGCTCTGAATGCATTATTGTAGGATTCAAAATGTTTCAAAATATTCTACTGTAGGGTAAGCTGAATAATATTGATGGATTAGATTGGCACGCCAAAGCTAAAAGGTTGCCGACTTCTGTTCTATATAATATCAGCAAAAAACTCGACCAAGAGTGATTTTGAGGTCATCATTATTGTTACGATCATCAGTGGTTCAGTTAATCAGTGGTAATCAGTGGTGAAAGCTTTTATATCAATCAACGCTCATATCATCACAATCATTAGACTCAATTAAATTCAATAAATCATCGAAGACAAGTGCAAGATTAAATAATAAGTTTAATGGAATATGGAGTGCGTCTGCACTCGGTCACGTACACAAGATCTCTGGTGTCAACAAAGCATGTTTTTACAAGCAGCGCCCTCTATACTGAGGGGGGTTCTACCAATTATTATTAAAATTTTTACAGTTTATAAAATCTTGAAAGTATAAAAATGAATGATAATCAGGTAGTGCAAGATCGGGACTATATGGAGGATACAGCATCACCTCCAAACAAAGTTCCTATAATTTAGTAAGTTTTGCTAAAGGTTATGTTAAGGTTTGAACCATGAGTTTTTCGATTAATGTTATTGTAGACCAGGGGTGGCCAAACTTTAAGGATCAACGTGCCATTTATTCTAAAGACATGTTTAATGAGGTATAGACGTGCCGTCAAATATTTTTAACTTGTGATCATTGGGAAAATAACAAAACTAAGTACTAAACAACTCAAAACTTTTGATTTACTACGAAAAAATACATTTTGCCCTGTGTAGTAGTAAATATTTTAGTTATACGTGTAATTTAAACTAAAATAACATTAGTGTGACTTGTTGTTGCACATTTGGAGCCTATATTGCAAGTAACCTATATTAGGATTGTAGGATGTTACTTTTAGCAGAATGCATGCTAAATTGGAGTCATCTGCAAAGCAGTTTCTAAGCAATTAATTCTTTTTGCTGTGGTTCACTTTTTTGACAAAATGATTTGGGATTTGTTTCAAAATTCCATTTTGCAGACAATATTCTGCATGCCACTGTTCCAGAACATAAAGCATTTACTAATTATGCCAAACTTCTCGACCCACCAAGTTGAAATTCTCTGCTACACTTACTATCCTGCACTTTTTTTTTTTCAACACTAGCCATGTTAAATAAAAGTTAAAAATCATTAAAGGTCAAAATCTTGCCAATATAATAAAAATGAAATGAATTTCACTCTTTCTAGGTTTTTTTTATGAACTATGCCATTATTAACTATGCTTGGAGGTAAGTAGAGAAAAGATTATAAAACAAGATAATTTATATAGAGAGCTGGTATTTATAATCACAAAAGGAGGGCACAACTAAGGAAATTCATTTAGGGTTGAGATTTGGTGTAATAGTAGTTACTCTTTTAGGGTGTTCAACCCTCAATGTAATTCCACCGAATGGCCAGTCAATTCGGAGAAAATAGCCTTTGAAATTCATGCTTACCTTTTATACAATTAAGTTTTAAATTCCTTTAACGACTCTGTAGCGTGGTCGGGAGAACACCTGCTTACTGTGTGGAATGTCAGGGTTCTATTCACGTGATAAACTTTTTTTTTCCAATTCATTTAATTATTTTTTAAAATTAAATAAATTTATTTAGGAAAGGTTTATTAAATATTAAATGATATTTTATGTAGTTATTTTGTATTTTATAAAGTAAAAAAAATTACTGTAATTATATAAATATTTATATTAAATTTTAATAAAAAAAATTTGTATATTAGTAAATAATATTTGTAATAAAATATATAAAATAAATATTAAATGATATTTTACATAAAAATTAGAAACAAATAATTTTATAATGTGAAATATAATATACTATAAATAAACATTATGTATAAAATAAAATAATTTATAAAATATATTATTATTATTAAATTATTTTATAATTAATATAATAAGAATAATATGTCTTTTTATATATTATTAATTTAATTATTTTATAATTTTATAAAATATTTAATAAGTCCTTTTTAAATAAATTTATTTAATTTTAATAAAGTTATTTAAACGATTTTAATGAATTTATTTAAATAATTTTAATAAATTTATTTGAATAAGTTTAATGAATTTACTTAAATAATTTTAACGATTTCAATAATAAATTAATAAAAATATCAATAATAAATAAAAATTTCCATAATAAATAAATAGTAAATTTCATAATAAATAAATAGTAATTTTCATAATAAATAAATAATAATTTCAATAATAAATAATAATTTCAATAATAAATAATAATTTCAATAATAAATAATAATTTCAATAATAAATAATAATTTTAATAATAAATAAATAACAATTTTAATAATAAAATAATAATAAGTTTGATAGTAAAATAATATTAATTCTTAGTAAAAATAATTTTTATTAAATTTTTTTATTAATTAATTTTTATTAATAATAATTACCATTTATAAAAATTATTATTAATAAAAATTATTAATGATAATTTTTAGTAATATTTTTTTATTAATTAATTAGTTTCATTAAAAATTATTTTAATTATTAATAATTTTAATTTATAATAATTAGATCATTTTTTTAGAAAAATATTTTAATTATTAATAATTTTAATTTATGATAATTAAATAATTTTTTTAAAAAATATTTTAATTATTAATAATTGTAATTTATAAGAATTAATTAATTAATTTTTAAAGAAAATTATTTTAATTATTAATAATTTTTATTAATAATAATTTTAAATAATTTTAATTCATATGTTTAAACTATTTTAATATTAAATAATTTAAATAATGATTTATTTAATTTTTTTTACTTTATGAAATACAAAATAATTACATAAAATATCATTTAATATTTAATAAACCTTTCATAAATAAATTTATTTAATTTTAAAAAATAATTTAATGAATTGTAAAAAAAAAAGTTTATCACGTGCATAGAGCCCTGGCCTCCCGTTTTGTAAGCAGGCGTTCTCCCATCCACGCTACGGAGTCGTTGGTGGAAATTAAAAATTAACTATATAAAAGCTAAGCATGAATTTCGAAGGGTATTTTCTTCGAATTGACTGGCCATTCTGCGGAATTACATTGAGGTTTGTACACCCTAAAGGAGTACTACTATTACACTAAGTCTCAATCCGAAATGAATTTCCTTTGTCGTGCCCTCCCCTTGTAAGAACAAAAGACATCCCACCCCTTATGTAATTATTGACGCAGTTCTAATTAAAGAACATATCCAGAATCTAGATCTAAAAGTACTTATTAGATCAAGAATTAATTAGTAACAAGTTTTTGTTTTTTTACATTTATACTAAATTGATTTTTTCCGTTGCATGAAATCGGAGCTCATAACCGCCAATCAGTTCTTTGTAAATTAATAAAATAAATAAAAACAGTCTGATTGGTTCTTAGTCCATTTTTATAAGTGAATGGTGTCTTGAATTTTGAATGAAGTTAAGTTAATAAAATATATTAAAGTTATATTTCATATGAGTCCCATTAATATGCTATGTTAATGAACAAATAAAACTATAAAACTTGAAAATAACATTTACTTACTGAGTCTTATTACTTAATAGTAAACAAAAAAATGTTGGATTTTATAATGAATTTTTTAAAATTCTTTAATGTATCCTTTTGCCTGTTATAAAAAAAATCTGATTGGATTATGTTTAAAATTTGTAGTATACATTATTCTTTTTCTGGAGAGTTTATCCCAATTTTTAAAACGCATAATATTATTATTTGGATATTTAAGATGCTGACAAGAAGTGAATTAACTTAATTCTAAAATGTTACAAAATAAAACTTATACTAAAAATAAGTAGTCAAAAAATGAAAAATTATCACTGGTTTCAACTACCAATTTTTAATATTTTAAGGTATCCAACTATGTTCGAAATCGTGATTTTGAAAAAGCACATAAATAGATAATTTTCATGATATTTAGTGTCACTCAGATTAGAATACATGCACAAAATTGTTTTAAGGACATTTTGACAAAAAAAATTTAATCAATTTTGGCAAAAAATTGACTTAGAATAATCTTTTTTTTCCGAATGTTCTCCTTTTGTGAAAAATGGTTCTATTATAATAATATTTTGCCTGTATATAGCCCAGATCTTTCTACAGAGGCTCAACAAGTTATTTTTGAAAAATTCACATTATATATATTATTTATTATATATATATATATAATTCATATATATATATATTTTATAGAGTTACCATCAATTGAAACAGTTATTCGCGTTTTTCTTAAAATTGCTCCCTCTGTTGTCGTAAAACGTGGATAAACCCACTTCTAAGCTATATATTTCAAAAATTCTAGTTGAGCCTCTGAACAGAGGGCTGAGCTATATACAGGCAAAATATTATTCTAATAGAAGCATTTTTCACAAAAGAAGAACATTTGGACAAAAGATTATTGCAAGTTAATTTTTTGCCAAAATATTATATTTAAATAATTTTTTTTGTCAAAATGTCCTTAAAACAATTTTATGCATATATTCTAATTTAAATATCAGTGATCCATTTATGCTCTTTTGAAAATATCATGAAAAAAGTCGGATATCTTAACAATATATACCTTTATATTAAGGGAAAACTTTTGAAAATCATGGTTCCGAAAGTAGTCGGATATCTTAACAATAGATACCTTTATATTAAGGGAAAACTACACAGGTTTTATTTGAATGAATGAATGTTTATTTTGATCGTATTATAAAGACACAAGAGGGCTGCTTGTGACCTTATAATTTTGATCAAAGGTCAAATGACGAGGATGACACCTGAGCTGAATCCCCCCATTCCGAACCTCCACACCATGCAAATGGATGGATTTTTAGCATGTACAGATTTAACGTGCATCAGCCCTTCTACATGGTGGGTCTTCAGAGGCACAAGGGCTCGAACTCATGACCATGCCCGCTAGGTTACCGCTACCACAGGTTTTGTTTCAAGAGCTATTTTGGCACTCATTGAGGCGAGAGCTATTTTGATTTTTAAACGACGATTTTTACTTTGTTTATTAATTTATTTATCATTAAAAATGATTTCTTACGATTAATATTTTAACAGATTTCTTGGTTAACTTTTAAATATATAAAACATAAAGAATTGTTTATGTTGCAGGAGTTTTCTGGGACTGGAAGAAAGTTAAACTGAAGTTTATTTAAAAATTTTGTGTGTGGGAAACTTTAAGCTCATCAGTGAGTTACTTTTTACAATTATTTTTAGGTATGTATATACTATCACACACATTCATAACGTTGAAATATTTAAACCTTGATTCTAATACTTTTTTATGTAATCATTTTTTTTACGATTAGTTTTTTGTATTTAATAAAACTTAAAATAATTGATGGAATGTTTGATCTTATTGCTATATTATGTTAATTATGTTAAAGTAAATAATTTATATAATGAGAGAGATAAGAATAAGTTATCGCGCCTTTTAAAATAACATTTTTTTTATCTATTGTGCTTAAAATTAAATAGCCTTAAAACCTAAATTCTTATTATATCTAGAGTTATATATTCGTTTCAATTCATATATTTTATTTGGAGATGAAACATTAATTTGAAATTTAAATATTTTTTGAAACTTTTAAATCATACCTTCAATAATTTTTCGGAGGATCGAATTTTTCTCGTTTTAAGTTAATTAAATAAAAGTGTGCCTTTAAATAAGTTATACATATTTTTTTGATAAATATTATTTTATTTAAGGTTATTTCCATAAAAATATACAATTCATAATTTCGGCAACCATGGCCTGGCTTGACAAAATTTCAATAGAACAAAAGGAAGTCATGGAAGAGGTGAGTAATTTAAAGTTGTTAAAAATTACTGACCTTTTAATCGGTTTCATTGAGATAGGAAAATAAAATCAGTTCGGTAGAATCATGTTACAGTTCACATCTTGACGAAGATTTTTTTCAAAGCTCGCCAATATGGCACCAAGGAGCGTTTTTCTAAGTCTACACCAGGAAAACTAGGAAAAACATGGTGTCTTGTCCGAAGGAGCAAAAATGGAGACATTTTATGATTTTATGTACACATTAATGTAAAATTTAGCTTCTAAAAATAGAAAGTTAAGAACATTCTAAAAAGGAAAGATTGATATCCACGAAGATCAAAAATGGTAAAATTTTTGGAACTCATGGAAGAATTTCACGAAAAATTTAACTTTGAAAAACAAGACATTAGGAACATCCTGAAAAGAAGAAATCGATGTTCGAAGGAGAAAAAATTTAAAGTTTTTAAGAATTTAAGAACAAATCCGCGTAAAAATTAGCTTCTTAAAGAAGATAATAAGAACATTCCAAAATTACTCAAATGACTATTGCTCAAATGACTATTGTATCTTTCCTTCTGCTCTTACATACAAGTGGATTATCTCCTACTTTAAAATGACATCTTCAGTCGAAACCATCAATTATATTTTTCCTTTCTAGCTGTCGTATACTATTGCCACATTTTTGATTCAGTAACTTCCTTTTACCCTTTATGCTTCCAAAGAACAAATAAAATCCTGTTAAGCTTTGCACATGAATCATATTATAATCAGCAACCGGTATTCGCACGTAGTTATCCATTAACAATAAAATGGGGAAACGATGTAAATGGCTCGGGATACCCGCATCTAATTAAAGATCTCCTTTTAAAGCTAATAAAGATGAGTAGCTAGCTTGGTGACACAAAAGTTCAAAAGAGTAGGATGGGCTGAAATAGCCTTCAACCAGTAAGTTCTTTCGATGAAAATCAAACGTCCCTTACTACATACAACTGAATATAGCATAATGTTTTCAAATGTTACGATTATTTGCTTCAAAATTAAATAATACATAATAAATGTAGTTGTAATTATTAAATTTGGCTGTACCTTAACTTTAAAAGAAAATGCACGCATTCACGGACATATTAGTAGTGTTTTCATAGGTAGAATTACTTAACACTTAAATAAAAGTACTATTATTAATCGATTATTAAAGCAAAAGAAATTATTAACTAATTATAGCAAATAAGTGTTCTACAGTTTCTAGAGATAAAATTTAGATTGATTACTTTTGAGTCAGCAAGTTGCTTAAAATTAGCATTTGATTTGAGGAATGGAAAAATGAAGTATGAAGTATTTCAAACTATTTCTGAATGCAAATGGATATTAACAAACTGGCAGGGTTATGAAAGTTATTACGATTCTCTATTTTATTCCCTTGAAAATTGTACTTTGCATTTTAATGACATTTGGAGAAATATTTAAAAAAATGAAGAATTATTATCCACAAGGTCGAAAGCAACGAAATATAATTCTCTGCTCAATATCAAGTTCAAGATAAGTAGAGAATTGTTGTTTTCAAAACACGATAATATGTGGATTTCAAAAAAAGGCCGAAAACCGACGCTCTTAAGAACAAATTGCGATAAACGCAAGCATATTTGACAAAACGTGTCTATATCATTGCCTTGCTCCAAAGATCTCGTTCCCGAATTATCACTCTCAAAGTTTATTGAACAAACGCTTTTGTCATTACTGTCTGAGAAAAGCGATAATTCATAAGATCACAATGCATGCCGTAGCCACTCATACATATGCTTCTTAATTCTTTTATTCAAACTTCTGTATATCTTATCAATAACCTTGAATTTAAATAGGCGACTTTTTTATTTTTAAGGAAAATAAGGGAAATAGAATAGTCAATAAAATTTAAAGATAATCGTGAAGGATGATAATGAATTGAATATAACACATTATCTGTATTTTTTATTTTTTAGTCCAGAATACGAGTAATGTTGTTGAAATACTTGTTGACTTATTTCATAGGCAGACAAGATATAAATTAAAATCGAGACAGTTTAACATTGAAAGAGTTATAATTTATCGGGGTTTTTTTTGAAAATTTCAAAACGAAAGAAAAAAAAGATAAACACAAAAAATTAAAAGATTTGGAAATATTCAAATTGCTTATGGCTAGCTCAAATTTTTTATACAAAATTTAGGAGAATTTTAGGTTTTTTACAAAAATTTTGCTCTTTAATGTAAACGTGCAAAACAAGTTTAATATTGAAAAAATAACGACTCTAAAAGTTTAAGTTTTTTCCTGTTTGAAAGTTTAAAAAAATACAACTGATGCTTAAAAGAGGAAAACAAAATTCATTCAAATATTAAATAACGAAGAATATTGTCGATGAAACAAAATTAAACAATGCAAAACAAATTAATTTTGTATACTAATATATTATAATGTGCCGTATTTTATTATAATTATAGCTTTTGAAACATTTATTGGTTTTTTTTCAAGTTCATATAAAAATTTAGGCTATCATTTAATTAGTGACATCTAATATCCTCTTTTATATAAAAAAATACTTGCTTAATATATGATAATTTATTGATTCCAAAAGTCAAACACTAAATAATATATATTCTAATTATAAATTTAATTAAAGAATAGTACTATTCATAAGTTTATATTGCATCAGAATACCTTTAATGGGCTTTGAATACGAAATAATTTTTTTTATTCATTTCTTAGGAATCAATTAAAAGTCACTTAAATGAGTCGATTAAAATTTTTCATATAAATATTTTAAATTTTAAAATTGTCTTAAGAATATGAATGAATTAACTATTTTGAGAAAAAAAAATGATAAACAATAGAAGAGTTCCAGTTTTTTTTTTTTTGTCTCTAAAATATCGTCCAAGTTTTGCGATCTTCTTTGTACGCTTAGAAAAAACTGAAAATTTTTTTAAATTTATTCGTACATAAAAAAAACTAAACAAAATTACATATACAATAAAGTAACAATATATAAAGTAACCAAATAGGATAAAAAATTATAAACAATTAAACATTCGACATCAAAAAAATTTGTCAAGATGACGCGATTGAAAATCACACTGCAGTAAAGAAAAAATAAAATAAATATACTATACGAAATCACAAATCATAAGGTGACCATTTTTTTACAATGAAAAGAAGGACGGAAATTTTAAGAAAAAATTACAACTTAAATGTAGGAAACGTTTTATTAATCCAAACAAAAATACGCTAATTAAGTTTACATTCTTTATAATTATTATCTTAAACGAGTATTTTTCAAATGAATGATTTTTTTGTCCGCATATGATTTTCTAATACATAGGAAAGTTCGAGCAAAAAATGTCCTTCATACTGAATTTTACGGTAAGCACTGTGACTAAAATATTAACATTCAATTTTGATTTTTCACTAGTTACTTCACAAAAATCATTACCAACTGAAAGAAATTTGTGACGAATCTGTACGGAACCTTTCCACTAATCTTCTTAGGCGTCTTTCTGGGGAATATAAATTCGCGTTTATTTCCAATCAATTCCAAAAAGAAGTTTAGGATATTCAAATTAGATAAGGTATTTAAGTCGAGAGTTGCGAGATAGCAAGAGAGATGATGGTAGGCTATTAAGCCAACAACGTTAAAAGTAAAACTAGAAGATTTAAAGAGATTAGATTCGTGAAAACGTCGTGCTGCTAGACGTACCAGAAAGCTGATATAAGCCAGCGGTATATATAATTCACGTACGCTTAAAGTAAGGGTCAGTTTGAGATATACTTAGTTAAAGCTAATGACTATTAAGAATTCGAATACGTGTGTTTCTCGGATCTCCTATTTCGGTAAACTTTACTTGAGTTGAGCTAGATTAGTAATCAATCGTATTCTTAGTAACTTAATTTAATATAAAGGCAAATCTCTTTAGAAGACGTAACATTATTATATTATTTGTTATCAGAGATTTTTGAGGAAATTATAACAAAAATAAATAATATTATTCAAAATGGCTTTTGGTGGTTCTTTGCCTCAAATTAATCTTGGTGTTCAAGGTGTGACCCAGGGGGGTCATCACAAATTCTTTCAACTGCTGCATTAGTTCCAAGGCAGCACAACGTAAATTCTCAAGAATAATTACATTTTTCATATGAAATGTGTTAATTTTTTAAATGGTTTATTTGCACGCATCTTTTCTCAATTGCAGCATGTTGATTTATCAATTGTTCCAATTTATTAGAGTTTAAATATACATTCAGTTTTTTAATTTATTCAAAGATACAATTGTCACCGATTTTAATATCAGGCATTCCTTACGATAAAAACTCAATACAATTTTCTATACCTGCCCAATTTACTTGCGATGAAGTCAAAAAACACCATTGAAAACTGTTATTTCGTGTGATATTTGTTTCAAACCATTCTTCGTCATATTGCAAACATGTTGGTTCACCTCTGAATAGACATCAGCAGATCAGTTTTAAAATATTGAAAAGCAGGACACTTTTCGAGGAAGGACAGAACCTATAAAAGGAGGACGGTTGATCACCGTACAAATCAGCATTAATGATGAATATGTACCGCAATGTTAAATCAGCTTAACGGAAGTTGAACGAAATGTTAAAACATTTAAATACATGGAAATATTTATTTCAAAGCAAAAACTGCTCTAGAAACAATATTTCTTATATGTTTTACATTATGCCAATTCATTTTGATACGAATCACATTATTATTTTTTTGTAACAAGAATGATTATTTTTTTATGTGTTGATGTTTTCCTCCTTACTTTTACATACACTCAGGAACATTGAAAATAGCGATCCAAGAAGGAAGCTACGTACAATCGCGAAACTTTGCAAATAAGTACAGCATAATGTGATATGCAAATGATCCAAGTTTTGTGCCAATACGCATGATCATACACGCCGAGGTGGCACTACAATCTGGAAGAGGGTGCTATATAAGCCAGCGCAAATTCGAAGATTCATAAACGTGACGATTACCCGCCGAATGTAGGAAAACTTTGGTAAGCGAAACATGCCAGGTAAACGTTCTAGAAGACATTTCTCACAGTTAAGCGAGTTTGAGAGAGGCCTGATCATCGAGATGAAAACTGCAGGCTGGTCGACGTGCCATGTTACTGGCCAGGTGGATCGTTCGGAGTGTGCCGTTAGAAATTGTTGGGAGCTGTGGACGCGAGAAGGCACCCACGCGCGCAAACCCGGGTCTGGAGCGATCAGGAAGACCACGAGGAGAGAGGATCGAAGGATCGTGCGGCAAGCACTTGTGGACCCCACAGTGACTCGTTCAACGATACGAGCAGACGTAGGCATAGCAATTGTTCCACAAATAATTTTCAGACACCTTGCAGAAGCAAATCTTAAATCCAAGCGCCCTTTCCGTGCACTCCTTTTAACACCGAAACATCGGCAAGTGCGTCTACAGTGGTGCCAAGCCAGATCAATGTGGAATGTCACAGATTGGCAAAAGGTTGTGTTTAGTGATGAATCCAGGTTTGTTTTGGGGACAGACGATAACCGTGTAATGGTGAGGAGGCGCCCTGGTGAGCGGTACAAGTCCCTCCACATTGTTCTACGTCACACTGCCCGCACAGCTGGTGTAATGGTCTGGGAGGCCATAGCCTATGATAGCCGGTTCACTTTAATTGTGATGCGTGGAACCTTAACGGGCCAACGTTACGCTGATGATATTCTTCGACCCCATGTAGGACCTTTCCTAAATGGTCTCCCAGGGGCACTTTTCCAGCAAGATAATGCTCGTCCACATACAGCAAGAGTTGTTCAAGACTTCCTACGTCATTTTCAGACTCTTCCATGGCCGGCCCGCTCCTCCGATTTGTCCCCTGTAGAGCACGTGTGGCATCAGGTAAAACGGCAGATGCCATCTTGTCACTCTGTACATGATTTAGAGTTGGCTGTTCAAGATTTGTGGGTCCATCTGCCTCAGGACAACATAAGGTGTCTAATCAATTCAATGCCGGACCGTGTGGCGGCATGTATTGCAGCTGGAGGTGGTCCAACGCGCTATTGAAGTTGCCCAGTATTTGTGTCATTGCACACCCTGTATTCGTTTAATTGTCTTGTTTTTGAGATCAAGTCTCTCATCTGTGTCATTATGTGTATTAAATTTCATTTCAATCCGATGCTTTCTTCTTGGGTCGCTATTTTCAATGTTCCTGAGTGTATTTTAGGAAAAAAAGTGATGCCAAATAATAATTACCATATTATTATAGAAAAGAGGATAAAAAATGAATTACTATGTCAATAATGTATAATTTATTTTGCCAATGTATAGCTGTAGTAGCATTGGTGTACTTGATAATATTGTATAACGAGATGATAGACATGTAGTTTTTTCACACAAAAAAGTTAATTTTAATAAAAGGAATGAAAAAAATATAAATAGTTTTTAATCCTTTTAATGAATGAGACGTGTGTTTTACTTTTGTGTATTTGAAAATAATATATTTATGTATATGGTACCGTTGAAGTGTGTGTGTGTGTGTGTGAAAAATCCGTTATTTCATAGAATAACTATAGGTATTTAATGAAATAACTAGACAAGTCAGTTAAAGTATGCAAAATTATTGAATTCTATGATTTAACTAGGCATTATATTGAATAATGATTACTTGATCGGTAAAGTATGAACTTGTTCCAGCTGTTTTTAGTCAATTTCGAACCCCAATTCAAACTATCATCACAGCAATTCTTGCTCTAATAAATAATGAAAAGTAAATTAAAGATATTTCATAAAATTTAAATTAATGTTCTCTAACAATTTTGCTTGAAGAAGTTTATGCAACGTTTTTATGAAGCAACAGTTTTCTTTCCCAGCATATATATATATATATATTGATAATATTTAAGTACAACTATTTCTGCAACACATTCTTTTTTTTCCTTTTCTGTTTAACTAATGTTAGCAATATGAGCAATAATAAATTACATCATTTGCTTTTCCTTTTTATTTATTATTTAATCATTCTCATTTGGGACGAAATGTATTTTTCAAGAGATCAATTAATGTATAAAATAACTTTGTAATTGTTTATTTTCCCCTTTAACGATCTATCATTAATTATTTCATAGAAAAATAGGTAAAGTATGAAATTTTTCATCCATTATATACTTTAACTGACTTGTAAGGTTATTTTATGAAATACCTAGTTATTCTATGAAATAACTGAATTATATACTTTGACGGTAACATACATATGAATATATGTAATAAATGTGCATTCGTAATGTTAATTTCATAAATTTGTTGTAAATAATTCTTATGTTTCATAAAATATTTATACGAATGTATACTGTACAGTAGCGCACACAAGGGGGTCCTGGGGGTCCGGACCCCCCAACAAAGCCCGATTTTTTTCCGATTGATTATAATTCTAAGTATATAGTACGTAAAATTTAATTAAGTATTTGTTATTAATGATTAATTTTATTAATTAATGCTAATTATTTATTCAATAATTAGTTTTTTTACTGTGTTTCGTTCCGAAAATCGACAAAATCAAAAGGAGCATGATAAAGAATGGTGAACTTTCGACCCTGAACCCCCTTGAAAAATTCCTGTGTGCGCTACTGATACTGTAATACATTATATGTAATGAGACTGATTCCAGTAACTTATAAACAGTGTCTTTATTGTTAATTGTTAAATAAATTCCAGTTGGTTGCAAAATAATTTTTTTTGCACATTTCCTTCAGCATATTTGCTTGCTACAAAATAATTACTCTGTACTTTTCCTCGATGAGCCAAATTGTCATAATTATTTCAATAAATAAAACAATATCATAGCCTTATGCCTCTTTTTATAGTTGAAAAGAAGAACAATGCATGATATGACACCGAAGACTCTTGAAGATGAATCTTTGTTTTATCGTTTCTGCAAAGGTATGATAAGATAATTCTTTTTCACAAATATATAAGCCCCTTCCTTAAAAATGTGGTTAATGTTATTTTGTCGCGTGATTGTTGGTCGCGTGTAACTGTAGGTAAATTGAAATATTTGGAGGGTTACATAATGATGATAACTATTACCATTATTTTTATCAATTCTGAAGTCATAAGAATCAGTGAGCCGTATCCAATTGTCTTTTTGTTTTTTTTTGGGGGGGTCAAAATTCCATTTAATGCAAATATTTTCCGCTGAATAAAGTCTATAATTTTTTTGACCTTGCTATCAATCATTCATTCATTATAGCTAATTTCGTAAAGAAAAAAAGATGACATATTTTGATGTTGTGAAATTTGAAATGTAAAAACATATTTTTTCAATACAAAGTTACAAATTCGAACACATATATAAGCTCGAATGCTTTTCAGGAAGTTAGTAAGCTGTGTTCAATTGTTTTTACAAATAATGCCCTAAATTTAAAATAATAGGGAGAAAAAAGGAAAGCTTGTAAGAATTCCAATAATATACTGTGTACTAATTGTTATTTTTCTGTTGGCAAAACAGTTTGCTGAGAACGTGAAATACCATCACAATACTTTTTATCATCAAATAATATCATGATAACTTGTTTCCATAAACACACAATGCTTAGAATTTTCACATTTCCTTTAAATAATTTCAGTATTTGCTTAGAAAATCTCCAATTTGTAATTATCATGTGTTTTCAATTTTAAAAACATATTATTATTTTAATAAAAATGAATTATAGAAATTAATAACACATGCTATTGCACTAGAATAATTTATCTAAACTTATATTTTAGTATTAGGCATTGAAATATATTATTGCTTGTAGTACTTTTTAATGAAGGCCCAGTAGTCGAGTGGTAGCGTATTGCGCTTCCTCAACACATGTCCACGTTCTATTCCCGGGCTGGGCAAGGTCGAATCATCCTTTCATCCCTAAAGCAGTGAGTCGATAAATGAGTACCAAACTTGACTGGGGTCTTAAACACTGGGGACTTAAACACTGGGGGTCTCACTTCAGACTGCCCACCTGATCAAGACATCTGCTTATGCACCTCAGCACCCAATGGTCACGTATACTGGAATGGGCCCAGAAGGCCCGGCCCTCATAGGCTGTTGCGCCACTGAGTTTGAGTTTTGAGTTCCTTTTAATGTCATAATGTATTTACTTAGAGCTTGAATTGCAAAATATGCTTCATTTCATGAATTTAATAAGTCTATGTAAATGTAAATGGTTTATAAAAATTTCGATTCTGTAACATTTTAAGGAATAAATGACTATGTCTTCAGTGTTAAGGGCTTCATATACACTCATGTGCAAAACTAAGGTCACAAATATAAAATCTGTGAAAATTGATGAACTATTTACTGTGTCACCGTGAAATTTAGCACAGGCACATATTTTAATGTCAAAAAGAGAATAAAAACATAACAATATAGAAAAGATTTTAATTGTGAATTGAGTTACAAATCATGTCAAAAAAGGGTGAATTCATAAATCAGAGATAAAGTACTTACCTGAGGAGAAGTCTGCCTAATCTGGAGTGTGGCCTCTGTGAACTGCTATACAAGCCTCAAAACGAGCTCCTACACTGTTTATGATGGTGTCAATAAGTATTTGTGGCTGTTCTTGCTGATGAAAATACCATTTGTTTGGAATTGATGAATTGTTTCGGTGCACTTGTGACCATCGAGCCTTATCTGCTTGAGGCTGGCGAGCTTCAAGCCTGCCAACGGCTCTCCATCTGAAGGAATCATCTAATCGATTATGAGATTGTGTCTCACTGCAAACAGACTAACTTCTTGCTTTAATGCAATATTCACAAAACTGGAGGCAAAATTCCCATATGCTTGAGCGGTCTCAATCCAGTAGTTCAGCTAAAACAAACGCTGAAAAACATTTTTTGCCGAAGTGAATGTTGATATTGTATTTACTACCCGTTCTTCAAAATATATAAAATGCAAATTCTAACAGTTTTACTAGAGGCATTTTAAAATTATGACGAAAAACATGTTTGTGACTTTAATTTTGGATATATGTGTATATATAATGACTTACAATATATTTTGAGGGTTCTATCCCGGGACATATTTTTAAATTTTTTTCTAAGTCTTAACACTACTGTAACATTAAACTTCATTCAGTTGTATTTTTCATTAGACATGACTTTTTCAGGCATGACTCGTTTTGTTTAATTACATTATAAAATTTACTGCAGATAGATGTTTAACACTAAATACTGAAAATCAACCCCTTTTCTGCAAACCAAATGTTTTCCATAGTTAATAAAATTCTCAACTGCAGTAGATGTCCGAGGCAAAGTGATCACGTAGAATCAACCATTTTAGAAATATTGCAACACGAAGTATCAATTTTTTGAAGCACTTTAAAAATTGCTTTCTAAGTCTCCTCATTAGTATCTAGTACTTTTTTAGAATTTGAAACATTAACTACTCTTTGGTTTTAAATTACCTGATTCAACAATGTACTTTTATCAAATAGATCATTCACATTTATAGATTTTTTTATAATTTCGTTAACACCCTTCTAAATCAAACCAGGAATAAATTTATCTTGAAATTTATTAACTTTATTTAAAATGGCGAAAGCGTTCATGGTTAATACAAAAAAAAAAAAACCGTGTTCCTTTTGGGAAAAAGGGGATGATGCACCAGCAGTTTGTTAGTTCGATTAACTATATTTTTTTTGTTTTTTAATTACATTTTAAGACCTTTGAGGATTGATTAATGTTAAATTGTTAAGGAATTGTTTTAAAAGTTTCATACACAGTATGCAATGTATGAATCAAAATATTCAGATAAAAGCTAAAATTGAATTTAGAAGACTAAATTTAGAAGAAAAACAAAAAGTAGCTATCTCGAATAGATACTGAGTTCAAATTTTTAACAAGGGAAAATTTCAAATCTTATCTGCAGTGAAAGTATTGGTTACGTTTTTAAATTCTTCAAAACTTATCTTAACTTTTCAAATTGCTTTCACTTATCTTCTGTTAGTGTGTACTCTGAATGTAACGTCATGTATTGATCTTTTTTTTTTTAACCTTACCTCTTTTGCAGCTCGTGATTTTGTTTTAGAAGATGCTGAAGCTATGCTAAGAAAGGTTGGTTTCTGTTGATATTTACATTTTTAAACATGGAAAAATTTCGATAAATATCTTAAAATCATTTATGTTTAAAAATTTGAAGATTATATTTTTGGAATTAAATGCGTAAGTACGAGAACATCTTTTCAGTTTTTTTTCTTTCTTTTTGTAATGCTTTTAGACATGTAAAAGAAGGAGAATTTTATGAATTAAAGGTAGTTTCACTATATTGTAATGAAATGGCTGTGCACTTTAACAGACGAAGTTTATTGGAATTAATTATAACGATAATAATGGACGAAACTATTGGATTAATTGGAACCTTTTAAATAACTTCTATAAATTGTGACAAATTAATACAAGGTGTCCGGGCTTGAAATATCCAAAAGTAATGGCTTATTATTACGGAACTACCCATCAGAATGTAATAAACTGTTCATCCATGGATTTGAAAACTCTGAGATTTTTTGGGTCTAGTCCGATCGGCCATCTCAGACGAAAAACTTTTTACACTGATTTCATTAGTAAAGATGTGAACGCTACAGTAAAAGGTGGAGTGCGTACTTTCGTTACGGAATTTAGACCAGTCACGCATATACAGCGACGTGTTCGAACAGAATGGAATGTCGTTACCTGCTTGCCTAATAGACTTATCGGGACTCCTACAAAATGAATCACGCATATGATCAACAGTGTCTTCTATCGCGAAAGCTTAAGGATACTTGCCAGTTTGAGATACCAAAGTTCCCGTATCCTTTAAAGATCTGTCCCATTGGTGGGTAGATTTTGATGTCGGTAGGTGGACGATTCTATTCGAACATGTCACTGTACACGCGTGACTGATTTAAATTCCGTTAACCTAAGTACGCACTGCACCTTTTGCTGTGGCGTCCACATCTTGACTAATGAAGTCAGTGTAACAAGTCAATTGTCTACGATTGCCGAATAATGCGTGCACGTGCGGCCGATCGGACTAGACCCCAAAAATCTCAGAGAGTTTTCCAATCCGTGAAGGAACAGTTTATTACATCCTGATGGGTAGTTCAGCAATAATAAGCCATTAATTTTGGATACTTTAAGCCTGGACACTCTGTATAACATGATTTTTAACTTCAATACGATATTTCTCTTTAAAAAGTACAGGCGATTTGTTAAAACCTATGAAAAATATCGCCTGTGTCACTTTTGTGATGACTATTGCATCTGATCAGTAGCCATGGTCGTGAGTTATATAGTCAGTAGAGATATTCAAGCTCGGTCTTGGGCTCGAGTCCTGGTTTCCCCAAAGAATGTCGAGTGAAGAAATTGAAGTTGGTTTAGTACCTTAAGCTCAATTGAATCACAGATTCTTCCTTTGACATATTACGGAAGTTAAAAACGGCAGGTAATAGCTTGGGCCAGGGGTGGTCAAATAGCGACTCGCCAAGTCAATCAGATAGGGTACATTATTCTCACTTAACCTATTCTAAAATTAAAAGTGCGTTAAATTAATAAATTAATATTAGCACAGTAAATAGATTGAATAAAATTGACGCTATTTTATTTCTTATATTTATTGATTTTTATGGTGCAGTTTATATACCTTTTCTGAGATGCAAAGTTAACTAATGAATGCAATCATTTTAAAAGTCTGCGGACCTCCGGTTAATTTCGTTTCCACAATGTGGGCCTTGAGCCAAAATAATTGCCCACCCCTGTCTTAAGTGCATTCTAATTATAATGCCCTCGGCAATAGGGTTCATGTACAGCAATGGTATCAAACTCAAAAGCTAACTTGGGCCAAGCAAACAATGTTTAACTATAGATGTTCCAAAAAAAAAATCAATATTCATAGAGACGTATGTTTATTTCGAATAACACATTATAATAAACAGGAAAAAAAGAACAAGAAAAATTTAATGTTTACATCCTGACACTTGACATCTCTTCTCTGATATGATGTTTCCTTTTTTGAGATAAATTTTGATATTTTATTGAACATTATTGGGTGCTGATATACTGGCGGGGCCCCAAAAATGTTCGTTGTGGGCTGCATGGGGCCCGCGGGCCATAAGTTTAACACCCCTGATGTACAGAGAGACATTAATTCATACAAAGCAAAATTCAGTACTTTGACAAACATAATTAGTTTTATTAAATTGATTTAAAATAATATTTGAATACACGCAATTTATGTTTACATTATCTCTCTCTCTTTTATTTAAATTTTTCTTATTCTTTATAACACAGCATTTGATTAAGATACATAATAGAGCCTTGAATATGTTACCAAACACATTTATTGATGCTGTCCTTAAGAAATTATCGTAAATAATTAATAAGTATATTGCAACGTTATCGCAGATGCTGAAATTTTTCATCCCGATTTTATGCGTTCAATCACATTCCGTTAAATATTCTTTTTATTTTATACTGAGCATTTAAATTATTTTAGCAATATAAATATCAAAATTAACACTAGCACAAGGAATTGCAGTAAAATATTCTATGAACACCAAAAAATATATAGTAAAGGGTGTTTTTTTAGAGGTATAGAACTTTAAATTGCAATAAAACAACGATGTATCATTCGATTGACATGAATTTTTTTTATTCGAAAGATAATCTTGTGGCATTACATTTTAAATATGATTTCTGGCATATGACTGCCATGGCTGGTTCGGATGTAGTCCAATCTGGACGTCCAATTTTCGATGACTTTTTCCAACATTTGTGGCCGTATATCGGCAATAACACGGCGAATGTTGTCTTCCAAACGGTCAAGCGTTTGTGGCTTATCCACATAGACCAATGACTTTATATAGCCCCACAGAAAATAGTCTAGCGGTGTTAAATCACAAGATCTTGGAAATCAATTCACAGGTCCAAAACGTGAAATTAGGCGGTCACCAAACGTGTCTTTCAATAAATCGATTGTGGCACGAGCTGTGTGATATGTTGCGCCGTCTTGTTGGAACCACAGCTCCTGGACATCATGATTGTTCAATTCAGGAATGAAAAAGTTAGTAATCATGGCTCTATACCCATCACCATTGACTTTAACGTTGTGGCCTTCATCGTTTTTGAAGAAGGATTCCACCAGCCCATAAAATGCACCAAACAGTCAGTTTTTCTGGATGTAACGGTGTTTCGACATACACTTGTGGATTAGCTTCCCTCCAAATGCGGCAGTTTTGTTTGTTGACATAGCCATTCAACCAGAAGGGCGCTTCATCGCTAAACAAAATTCGCTTATGAAAATCGGGAACAACGGCAATCTCGTTTTGGGCCTATTCGACGAATCTACGCCTTGCTTGATCATATTTAAAATGTAATGCCACAAGATTATCTTTCGAATAAAAAAAATTCATGTCAATCGAATAATACATCGTTGTTTTATTGCAATTTAAAGTTCTATACCTCTAAAAAAACACCCTTTACTATTCGAAAAAAATACATTTTCAAAACATGTGAGTGTTTTGAGAGATGCCTTATGCTGATCATTGTGGGATCACCATAATGTAGTAATACTTATACATGATTTAATGACAATTTTTATTATTTCTTTTTATAGCACATCACCTGGAGAGTACAGTTTCAAGTTGACTCCATACTGACCCATTACAAACCTCCTGAAGTAAGAATTCGAGAAAACTTAAACATTGAACTATCGCACTATTATAAATACCTAGTATTCTTATTTGAAGTACTGCTCTTTGATCCTTCATATGTGATTAAAAATAACCTACTAATTGTAATGCAAATTTTAATGTCCTCCTGTATTTTACATTATTGTTGGAGAGAATTTCAGATTATTGTGATTCACACACACAACATCAGACCTTGATTGGATAAAACTCTTCAAGTCTATATATATATATATATGTTATTTAATTTCAATAAAAATTATATTTTTTAAGAATTTTAAACTATTTTATCAATTACAGTAACCCCGAACTTGATTATTCTGTGTATAGCTATTTAATGCCAGAAATGTTTAAAATTTTAAGAGGTATTATTGTATGAATATTCAAAACATGATCTATATCTGTATAATATTGATATAAACAATATTAATAAAAATTATGCATTTTTTTAAAGTAAAAATCAATCGATAATGTACTTGTCTACTCATAAGCAACAACTTTAGGACACGGTGACTTTTACATTCTTATAAACAAGCTGAATAATACACGGAGAAAGTTGTATTAAGTTTATACAGGACATAATTCTTAGTTATTTTTATCTGACTTAAACTAAATCCTTTTTTTCAGAAATTCAAGTAACTCCTATACAGTAAAAATGGTCCGAAAAAATTGCACAGAGCATTTTTGTGTTTTTGATTGGAGATGTGAATAACTTATTTTCATTTCAGGTCGTTGATAAATATACTCAATTCCATTTCATTGGGTATGATAAAGAAGCAAGTGTGATACGATACGTTGACTATGGAAATGCTGATTTAAAAGGTAATATTTGTAACAGAAGTCGAGAAATTATGTAACAGTATTTAGCGAGTTAGATTGTAATAAGAATATTGTTGGGTGACAAGTAAACACTCAAGAAAAAAGTCTCTCTCAGTGGACTGTAGATTTTATTATTTGTAGCTCAGCTCGCTCGATTCGACTCCTTTCTCGATGGAGTCAGAGGTTACACAGATTCGTTAGACACTCTGAGCGCTAGAGGGCGATCTACATTTACATACGTACACTGAACATGCCGCCCGGCCTTGCAATGTTTTTCAACATGCAAGATTTACACTGAACATAATCATAAAGATAACACACAGAAATACAATACTTCAAAATACAAACAAAACAACATACAAATGAAGACAATGTATAAAGCAATTGATAAATCACACAGAATTTTAAAAAATACTATTCTACACACAAACATTACTATCTGAAGGGTTATATATGCTACTTCACACACACACTGTTTCAAGTGGTAGAATGCACAGCTTCGAAATGGGTCTCTTAAATATACCTCTAGTGGTTTTGACTTCCACTACTCTTACTTTAGAATCCTTTCCTGGATAAATATCGCTATTTTCAATCGACCTCCAACTCTCAAAATCCCTTCACTATCAATAAATGGATTGAGTGTTTTTTTTTACTCGACTGTTGGAAGGTACCATGGCAGAATTTTGAATACCATTCATCTCTACTTTAAACTCTTCCTTTTGCACTAATTTCAATAAAAGCTGTTCAGCCTTTTTTAATTCTCCTAAATCTAGAGGCCCAATGCCTTTGCTTTCTTTGCTCTTACAATTATAAACAAATCTACAAATAAAACTTAAGACACGAATAATTTTAAAATAGTCATTACTAAGGTTAAGTAAATTATTTACAAAAGAGTTAATAGCAGAATCAAGGAAAAAGTTAGAAAAGTTACTACAGTTTTTAAGTTCACCTGGATCCTTGATCACTGCAACAGGAATTTGTCGTTGTGGATACTGGTTGCTCATCAGAAATTTAGGACCATTCCACCACAACTCACAGGTTTTAAGTTTTAGAGAATCCATTCCTCTGGAAACGAAGTCGGCAGGATTGTCCTCTGTTGCCACATAACGCCATTGTTCACTGGAAGTCATCTCCTGGATTGTAGCAATCCTGTTAGCCACAAAGGTTTTTAGTTGATATGACTCCTTCCTTATCTATGACAAAACTATTATGGAGTCACTCCAAAGAAAAGTATTAGTCACATTTAATTTTAAAGCTTGCTTGACACGATGCACTAATTTTGCTAACAGCACAGCGGCACATAGCTCAAGTCTGGGAATCGTTGTTTTCTTGGTAGGCGCAACTCAGGATTTACTGGCAATAAGATGCACAAGCATCTTTCTATCTGAGGTTATGGATTTGCAGTAGACGACAGCTCCATATGCTGACTGGGACGCGTCGGAGAATCCATGCAGCTCGATCACTTCCGGTTGCTCTAGCACAATGCATCGATTGATGTTGATGTCATTTACTACCTGAAGTGATTCGACAAATTGTCGCCATTCTCTATTGATTGTATCTGGAAGCAAATCTGTCCAATCAATCTTTAACATCCATAATTTTTGAAAGAAGATTTTCGCCTTCGCCACCACAGGACCTAAAAGACCTAGAGGATCATATATCCTGGCGATGGTTGACAAAACATCCCGTTTGGTATTTAATTCGTGCAAGTCTATTTTTACTTTTCATGCTTGGGGTTCCAATAAACACCCAACACTTTTATCTCTGATGAATCTGAAAAATCATAATTTTCGGAAACCTCAATCAATTCCGTATTATTTCCGCACCACTTATGCAAAACCATACCTCCTTTAGCGAAGATATTGATCAGTTGATTTTTCAGTTCTTTTGCTTCTAATAAGGTCTCTGCACCGGTAAGTACATCATCAATGTACATGTCACTCATCACAACTGAAGACCCTAATGGAAAATTCTCTGCTTCATCTAGGGCTAATTGTTTTAACGTACGTGTCGCTAAAAATGGTTCACTCGTTGTTCCATAGGTCACAGTTGACAACTCAAACGTTTTTATTGGTTCGTCCATGTTCTCTCTCCACAGAATGCGCTGAAATTTACGCTGATCTGGATTAATCCAAATCATTCGATACATTTTTTGCACATCCGCAATGAATGCAAATATGTGCTTTCTAAAGCGAACCATTATTGAAAAAAGGTCATTTTGAGCAACTCCCCCATTGTATTGTAGAGAGTTTAAAGAATAACCATTTGTAGTTGTACTCGACGCATTAAAAACTACTCTCAATTTACTTGTTTTTTATCAGAGCCATAAACACCAAGATGTGGTATGAAATACATTCCACACTCCTCTTTCTCATTTACATCTTGCATATGACCTAGCTCTTTATAGTCTTTTAAAAAAATCTCTATATAATTTTAAATAGTTAGGCTCACGTTTTAATCTATTCCATAAAGAATTTAATTTTTTAAGGGCAATAACTTTTGACTGGCCTAAACAATTTGGATCCTTTTTAAATGGCATAGATACTATATATCTTCCCGTACTATCTCTAGTATGATTTTTTTGAAAATGCTCCTCACAAATTATCGTTTCCTTATTTTTTATTGTCTCAGGTTCAACATTTTCGATTTCCCAAAAATTATCTCCTCATTGTCTTTTCTAAATCGACATTATCTTTGATTAACCCACAGTGAGGTTTATTTTCACTAGAAACTGGAATACTCCCATTCGCAATATAGCTGAAGACTGTATTCTGAAAAATTAATTTTGTATTTAAAAGATTTTTGTTTGTCCTGGTAAAAGAATTTCATAAAAGATTTCTGCTCCCAACAATAAATCAATATTTCCCGGAATGTTGAATTTTTCATCCGCTAATTTCTCTCTACTGAAATTACCCAAACTAATGTTAAATGGTTGAGAAGGAATCATATCCGTAATTCGCGGCACTACAAAAAAGTCTGCATTAGTTTCATAACTATTTCCTCTATTTGCAATTGTTGCATTAACGCGCGATTTAATCATTAACTCTGAATTATTTAATCCTGAAACTAAAATGTCTATTTTCTCTCTTTTTAAATTGAATCTATTCATACACTGTTGCGAAATAAAATTGCTTGTTGAACCACCGTCCAACAGCGCTCTGACTTCCTGCATTTTTCCAAAGGAATCTTTAATGAAACAAATCGCGGTTGAAAGTAAAACGGATTTCGATTTTACGTAACTCGTTGCAGTAAACAGATCTCCTACACCCTGAGAGAAGACACCTCTTTCGCAATCTCCCTATGTAATTTATGGGTTTGAACACAGACGCCTTCGCTGAAAGTTGACTCATCGAGGATTCCTCTGTTTCCGGCTCTTTCTGCCCCCCAATGAAGAAGGTTGAATGACCCTTTCACTCGTAAAATTTGGGTCTCCAGAGAAACACAAAGAATGATGCTTTTTGGCAGCATTTACAAAGAACTTTAGATTTACAAAACTTGACTCTATGCAAATTTAAACAATTAAAACACAAGGAATTATTTTTAACAAGTTCTACCCGTTTATTTACTGATAATTGCTTATATTGAGGACATTTATTTAAAAAATGACTATCAGATTGACACAAAACACATTTTTTGCCCTTGACATCTGAGAAAAATACTCCAGACATATTTTTAGAATTTTGATTTTTGCGACAATAATTAATACTCTCACTCAGTGGTTTTCCTTGCGATGAATAAATAAATCAATTTCTTTTCCCAACGTTAAAGGATCAAACCATTTATCTGCTTGTCTGACACTAATATGCGATGCGGGTTCTTTATCTAAAGTACTAAATATTTTGTCTGAAACTATTAATTGTTTTAATCCCTCGAAATTTGAAACATCTCTCAATTTTAAATAGTATTCCCAATTTGTTGTTAATCTACTCGCAAACTGGACATAGGATTCACAATTTTGCCGTGTTGCTTTCTTAAAATTCTCGTAAACACGATTGAGGAGTTGGCTCAAATTCTTGGAGTATTATGGACTTTATTTTATCATAATTTTTAAGATCCTCATCTTTCAGATATATAATGATATTTGCAGCTTTTTCTCCTAATAAATTTAACAAAATCTCAGGCTTAAATTTATCAGTAACACTTTTGGCTGCAAATGCACGTTCTAATGATAAAAAAAAGAAACTCCATCCCTCAGGTTTGTCGGGAATTTTCACTGTAAGTGTACGGATACTTTTAATTAAAGAGTCTACAGAAGAGGAATCATTACAATTAACTTCAGTATTATTGTCTTTATCATTTGCTCGTATTCTCGCTATCTCTAAATCAAGCTTAGACTTTTCTCTTATTTTTTCTAATTGCTGACTTTCGACATACTTCCTTTCTTCGATAATTAAATTTGCTAACTCATGCACGGAATCAGGATCGTTTTTGTATCGATCACAGTTTTTTACAAGATCCATGAAGTCTAAAACAGTTAATTTATCACTCACACACAACGCTAATTCAGAAGCGATTCGCCTCAAGTCTTCTTTTTTTGCTCCTTTAAACATCGTTAAAGTTTAAAGTTCGATTTTTCAACGAAAAGTCAAAAAACAACAGCACATACCTCGTGGTTTCAATGCATATGTCTCTCCGGTTGAGACTGGACCAGAATGTTGGGTGACAAGTAAACACTCAAGAAAAAGTCTCTCTCAGTGGACTGTAGTTTTTATTACTTGTAGCTCAGCTCGCTCGATTCGACTCCTTTCTCGATGGAGTCAGAGGTTACACAGATTCGTTCGACACTCTGAGCGCTAGAGGGCGCTCTACATTTACATACGTACACTGAACAAATATAATGGATTTTTTTTCAAAAATATCAGAGGTTCCTAATGTTTTACTCGATAAAATGTTCTCGAGTGAGAAAGTGATAGAGTTAAATTAACGTCGTGCTATAAAATAACTCAAGGGCAATTGGCGACGGACCCTGAAATCTTAAGTCTTGGTCAAGTGACGCGGACGACAAAAGAGTTGGCACCCCCTCTCCAAACTGGCACACCATGTCAATCAGACGGTTTTGACACTCATTACATTTAACATGCGTCGGCCCCCTCTACACGGTGGTTCTTCAGTGGGACCAGGATTCGAACCCGTGACATCCCGGCCATGAGTGTGTGACCAAAAATGTTATCGAGACAAACATGCAATGGGCTGATTATTTACTTGATTCATTTTGTTTTTATTCATTGGTCAGTGCTTTTTTTAAAAAAAATAAATAAAGGGGGAGGGGTTCAGAATTGTGTAAATCAAAGATTATTATGAATTTTTTCTGTAAAATTTCACTAAAGATACGGCAGTTGAATATATTTTTTCCAGTTTTTTTAATTGTATGATACATTTTTACGAATCATTGCTGTTAAAATTATACGTCTTATTCCTTCATGAAACAAAATTCAATGCACAGACAAAATAAAATTTTAATATATTTTAACTAATGTACTTTTATTTTTTACTATATGTTCACAGAGTACTTTTTAATTTTTTTTGTTCTTCTGGGTAAGACCAGCGTATTCACCCCCCAAAAGTCACATATCATTGAATATCAGACATTAAATTATACCATTAAAAATGTTTGATGCTCGTAAATGATGAAAATTAACATTTATTAATGGAATTTATTTTAAATGCTTTTTTCCCTTGGGTTGAATTTTAGTAGTATAGACTTTGCAATCACAGCAAGTTCCCAAATGTGAAAGCCATTTCTCATGGTGGTGCCATCTAGTGGCAGTTCTCTCTACCCAATTTCGACACTTGAATAAATTTTAATTGAAGATAGTATTTCGTCTGAGGCTCTAAATGTTGACGTGACTTAGTTTTGCTGATAGTTCCAGATCCAAATTGATACTCAAGGGATCTTTTACATGCCACTTAATCATATTACATAAGTTCCTATGGTTTTGCATCCATAAAATCTACCACTTCAGCTTGAATCGAACCCGCAACCTTAGGCTTACGAAGTGGACACGCTACCGAGCTGACGACTTTATTTCAAATGTTCACAGAGTTTATTTCCCATCAGAGCTAATACTTCAAACAAAGCTGCCTTCCATACAAATTACAAGAGTGGAATATCCACAGTATTCCCTAAGTGCTACATAAATTTTAATAGAGTTTGATCAGATTTTATTGAAATACGATTTATAATCTTTCATATACTATGTGCTCGGTAGCTTAGGGGTATCGTACCCGTCTCAGAAGCCCAAGTTGAGGGGCCTAACTTAGCTGGAGATACATTTTCTGAAGTAAGAAAATCGTTTGTACGCATGTTGTATGATTATCGGACATGTAAAAGATCTCTTAAGGTATCCGACTACGTTTGGAATCGTGATTTGCAAACGCGTATAAATGGATAATATTTATGATATTTAGTGTCATTTAGATTAGAAAATGTATACAAACTTGTTTTAAGAATATTATTACAATAAAAAGTTATTTAAGTACAATATTATGACAAAAAATGAACATAGAATGGCCCATTTTCAAAATATTCTCCTTTCGTGAAAAATGCTTCTATTATAATAATATTTTGCCTGTATATAGCTCAGATCTCTGTACAGATGCTCAACTAGAATATTTGAAATATTTTACTTAGAAGTGAGTTTATTCGTGTTTTACGACAACATAAGGGAGAAATTTTAAGAAAATAACGCCGATAATTATTTCAATTGGTTGTAACTCTGAAAATAATGCGAAGTTTTCAAAAGTCATAGTTGAGCCTCTGCACAGAGATCTGAGCTATATATAGGCAAAATATTATAATAGAAGCATTTTTGACGAAAGGAGAACATTTTGAAAAAAGGTTATTCTAACTTAATTTTTTGCCAAAATATTTTATTTAAAGAAATTTTTTTGTCAAAATGTCCTTAAAACAATTTTATACATGTTTTCTAATCTAAGTGACACTAAATGTCACGAAAACTATCCATTTATGCGCTTTTTTAAAATCTCGGTTCCGAACGTAGTCGGATACCTTAAGTAGCAGTTGGCTCCGGTACTCTCGGCAAAATTAAAGAATGGCAGTATTTACCCTTCGACGAGAGCTTGAATTGAATAAATGTAAGCGTCCAAATTTGACAGCGAGATCCACCGCTAGATGGTACCACCAATGAACTGGTTGTCACATTTGAGGACTTGTCGTGTTTCCCAAATGAATAGCTGCCAAAATAAAAAAAAAAAGAGAGAGAAACCATTCATACAATCTATGATTCTTAATTTTTATTTTCATTCTCTGAATAGTGAACAAACATAAAAAGAAAATAATAAAACCAGCTGTACTTTAACTCTTAGAAGACAGTGCACCCAACTCAACTTAATGCACTTGAAATCTATTTTAAACTTGTAATAAAAAAAAAGAAAATAAATTCTTTTAAAATATCGTCTGCAGTTGTGCAAACGTACAAATGGCAAAAAATAATTTTATTTGTTAATAGTATATGAAAGGCACGAGTTGTTGCGAATCATAATAGAGATTGGAAAAATGAGAAAAAATGAGCACAAATGTTATGAAGAATTAAAAGCAAATCAAATCAAATATCAAAAGAAAGCGGTAACAATAATAACGAATAGAAAAGACGGGTTCTCAGTTTACGCTTTTTTATGTATTTAATCAATAACCTTCTCACTATCTCGAATCAATACAAAAATATATAAGTGACAGGTAATTTATTTTCCTCTTCCTGTATTTATTGAGCTTTATGTTATTTTAAGTAGTTTATACAATACACGATCCTTTCTTTTAATTTCAGCTGTCATTTTCTAATTATCCCCTCCCCTATCTTTATAGAAAAAAAAACTTCCTTAAACAGTTGTTTTAGAAGTTTATTATATCGTAAATTAGAATATTTTTTTCTGAAAAATATTTCTTACAATATGAATTGTATTATTGAATTTAATAACCAGTTTCTTTGTATCTCGAAAAGTATACTTAATAAGACGGTAACAAATCACTAATTTCTGAATTTAAATAGAATTAATCTGCTTACAAAATGATTAAATAACATCGGAAATTAAATAATTTATTTAGATCATACAAATTATATTGTTACGGGTAATTAGAGCTTAGTTTTATCTAAAACAAAGATAGGGTAAATAATTTAAATCTGTAAGTTTAATAAGTTATTACTTTTTGTTACATGTATTCATGATAAAAAAAACCTGTACTATTTGCCGTCCCTTAAGTTACATTGACGTTTTAATGGAAACTTAGCGAAATATTGGAGATACAGCCAAATTGCCATCATTTTTTGGCAACCAAGTAGACGCTTCTCGAAATTTCTGGAAACGTCAATGACGTTATGACCTGTGACGCAAGCAGATTGGTCGAGAAAGAAATGGAAGGAAGCCGCGCAGTCTATAAATAGCAGCCACTTCCTGAAATTGAATTAGCTCGTCGGAAACACAATTAATTATTAAACTAATTGTGAATCTCACCGGAATGAATTTGTAGAAAATCATTCTTGTAATTTTATAAATATAACTCTTTCATTTATGAATTGTAGAAAACAAAAGCACAATTTTAGTTAATATTTTTCTAGTAAATATTTTTAGCCCTCTGACTAGAGCATCCTTCTCTCAGACGGGGATGATTTGCTTTGATGTCTGTAGATAACGCTGTGCGGTGATTTTTGGGGTGGGCTGCCTTGGCATCTTCAGTTGGACTCTGCCTAGTGAGAGGATCACGCGGTGGTACTTCGCGATTTTTTTCGACTCACGATATGTGCGATTTTTCTTATCTACCACTGTCTATCAATATCTATGTTCTTATAGTTTTTTCGTTTTTGGTATTATTGTTTTTAATTATTTTTACATGAATATAAACAATTTAATAGATTTTTATTAAAATACTAGTCACAATTCTTATGATAAAAATATATTAATATAGTGTGTCTCATAAAGAGTTAAATATTAAAAATTCTGCTAAATTTCATGAGCGATAAGGACATTTAAAACGGTCTTTATGGTAGTAAAATTTTAAAAAAATTGCGTATCCTTCTGTCTATGAGTGAGTGAATATTAACGTCACAATGTTCAGCTACACGAGGGCTTTTGGCGACGAACCACGTAATTATGAACCATGGCCAAGTGACGTGGACACCTGAGCTGGCACCCCCTCTCCACTACCACACCGCACCAATGGTAGGACGTTTCAGCTCTCGACAGATTTAACGTGTATCGCTGCCCTACACGGTGGGTCTTTAGTGGTACTGGGCTCGAACTCATGACATGCCTGCCATGATCCGCTACCTTGACCACTGGGCTACTGCAGCCCACCCGTCTGTCAGACGGATGTTTTTAAGAATGGCAAAATAATTGATGTTCCGGCCAGAGGATTAAATTCATTTTATATTAAATTGTAATCTATCCACATATTTTTCTACTATGCTATGTATTAGCGGGACCATAAAAAGTAATGTTGTTTCTGCGTATGTCGATATTAGTTAGTAATTTATCAGCTCATTGTCTGCTTCAAAGTCATGCCAAAGACATTTTATGGTTAAAGTGATTTGTTTACGCGTAATTATTTAAATCTTGAATTTTTTTTTGCAATTTATGGAGGAATGGCCAGCACACATGCATATACTACATAGTATGCTTTTTGAGTTTCTCAAATGTAGTAAAGCAATAGTTTGATGTCAAACTCTTTTGCGATGTTCATCCAAACGCATTAGACGTTCGGAAGTGCATAAGGTGGGTTTTTAAGTTCAAATTGAGTAAGTTTGATATTTTCGACTCACACTCTTCAGGAAGACGAACAGTTTTACAGCTGTAGTGTTACGGGTTGAAGTGGAGGTAAATCCATGTCAGACAATCTAGGAACTGTCAAACGCTGTTAACCAACTTGGTCAAACTTACGAGAACATTTGCAGCAGATTGGTAAAGTGAGCAGAGCAGGTGTTTTTGTCCTGCATAATCTGTCAGATGAAAACATAGCTGACTGATCCACTACATGCAACTTATTCCTCCAGCGGTATACAGAAATCTTTTTGATTGCAGGATCATTGGAGATGAAAAATAAGTCCTCTATGGTAATCTGAAACACAAAACGCAATGGTTTTCTCCCTGAATGCGCTTTTGTGTATTTGGTGGAGAATTGTGTTTAGTGGTTCGTGTGTGTGGGTGTGTGTTAATTTTGAAGTGCTGAAACTTGGACAAACTATAAATGCAGACCCTTACTGTGTACAAGTGGATTAATTTTACTCAAAAATAATTTGATTTTTATCGATCCGGCATTGAAAATTTCGACAGTAGATGGTAAAAGGTTGTTTATATCAAGGAGGATTACATAATTCATTAAAACTAAAAGCTGAATCAAACATTTATCTATTTGAATTTAACGTAGAAAAACGACATTACTTTCCACCCCTCCTAATATTATAAATCGAATCATAGCCGAAAGAATATAATTTTTATTCTACAAAAAATTACAAAACTCTTGAGTATAAAAGGCACACACACACACACAGTTATCATTTAATTATCATTCATATTTTGTAAAATGAAAGGTACGTAACTCATGATTATTTATTTTAGGGCTGTTTAATTCAGCAAGAACGACTGATTATGTGAAGTACGGTGTTTATGTCATTGAAAGTGATTTTGAAAGGATGAAGCAAAGAAGTAAAGAGGTGATTATAATCTTCAAATTATTCATACCTATCAAAACTAATTTTTAATTATTCTTTGTTGTTCATCAGTAAATATTGAAATAAACAAATATTCAGCATTGTTCTAATGAATGGTTTTAAATCTGTAAAATTTAATATATACAGTTGATAAGAAATGCATACTTAACAATTTTCATAGTAAAATTAATATTAAAGTCTCGAAGAGGTTTAAAGTTTTACAGGTTTAAAGCATTAATAACTCATTTAGTTAATGTAATAGAAGAACTTCTAAAAAAAAATATGATTTTCTCTTTAAAATTGACTTCAGGTGATTGATTTGCTATCAGGAAATTAGTTTGATTTTGAAACTTCGTAAAACTCTGCTAAGGAAGTTCTTAATTATTGTAGTTTAAAAAATAGGATATTATAATGCGCCTGCGGACACCTAGCTTAACGGCATATGCCGTTATACACAAGTACAGATGTAATGATGTTAAATAGGATGTAAATGTTCCCAAATTAAAAGTTCACTTTGTCCACGAATTTGATAATGTGGAATTACAGTGCCTCAAATATTTAATCCCTTTGCAAGAACGTAAGGTTTCTAAGAGTGAACATAGTTTGCAACTGTTTATATTAGTTTGCTTAGACGTAATATAAATAAAAAATTATAAGAAAGATACTTAACAATGTATAGATTATTTTGGATAAATATGTGTCAATTCAATTAAGCTTTTCAAGTTTAATCTGGAATTTTTTTTCATTTGTTCAAACATGCTTTATTATTACGCAAAGTTATTCTTATCGAATAACACAAAACACGCGAGAAAATTTTATTGTGTCGTAATATATCATTATACGCACGGTACAATAAAGTGAAATACGAGGGGAGTCTGGAAACCAAGTATTGTTTTGGAAAAACTCGCATTGAAAATATTTAGACAAAAAATTTATTTTTACATGAAAGAACATGTGAAAAACTATCTTTCTACATAGTTACGATCATTGTTTAGGCATTCGTCCTATTAGGGAAAAACTGCTTATTTATACCCTCTTAAAGAAAGATGCCGTTTGCGAAGAGAGCCATTGCTGAACAAATTTTAGTAGGAACTCATCCCAAAGCAATGCTATAGTGAACCGTCTGTTTTCACAGTAATTTTCCCGTTCACTTTTTTAACCAAACCATTATTAACAACGGAAGGCCGCCAACTTCGTGCTTCATCATGAGCACTAGTGCGCCCATCACTGAATTGTCACATCCACTTTCTCACCATTCCATCACTCATACATTTTTACTATAAACCTCTACAACAAGGGTGTCAAACTCAAAGGCCGACTTGGGCCAAATAAACATGGTTTAACTTAAGGTGGGCCGCAAAGAAAATCAATATTTATAGAAACGTAGGTTTATTTTGAATTATACGTTATAATATTCGTATATAAAAGAACAAGAAAAATTCAATACTAACGTGCTGATACTTGACATCTCTTGTGTGCTACTATCTTTCCTATTTCGGCAGAAATTTTGGTATTTATTATATATTACTGTGTGACAATATACTAACCGGGCCGCAAAAATGCTCGTTGTTGGCCGCATGTGGCCAGCGGGCCGCGAGTTTGACACCCCTGCTCTACAAGTTGACGATTAATTTCAATTCGCTTAACATTCTTTGAGTTCAAAAAGCGGATTACAGAATACATTTAACTGTCGGTGGGATCGGCAATCATTTTAAACATTTTGAAAGCTCATTAACACGTGCAAAAGCAACACAATTCGGCTGCAATGGCGTCATTGTACTGACAATCAAGTACTGTGTGCGCAAGAGTTGAATTCCAATACTACTGCTGCGGTTGCGGGTAGAACGAAACAGTACTTTATTTCCGGACACCCCTCATGATAAGAGTACAGCTAGCCAAATGTTTTATCGTTGGCGCCAATTGATTTGAAGTTCATTTTTCGAACTGTTCCCTTTTACGTAATAAGGCTCGGCACACGTTGTATTTTGACTCTTTGTATAAAAAAAGTGTAGATAAGGTTATTATTAAATATGACAAACACCAATTTTAAAATTGGGGGAAATGTTTGCCTTAATTGTGAAAGGATTAACAGCTTACGTATTAGCTTACGTATAGAATAGATTATTTAATTACAGTTATAAAAATTGTTTTGTTATGTAGTGCAACGTTTTTAGAAATTTGAATTCTCCACACATATCCTAAAAACTGAAATCCAACTTCCTGTACTTTTATCTCCAATATTTTTTGAAATGTTAAGGAGTTAAGAGGGTGTATATACGGTTTAAATTTAGTAATTCTTAATATTCTAATCCACAATATTTGAAGATCAGAAAAATATTATGAACACATTTTTGAACGAGAAAATTCAATTGAAAGCTATTTTTAGCTATATAAAAATTAAAATAAAAGTATTTCAAAGAAGCCATATTATAAGAAGAAATATTTTATTAAGAATAATAACCCAAAAATAAACAAGTCAACCCTAACAAGAATTTTCTCAAATATCTTTACAACTGAAGATATGATTCGAAACAAATTTTAAATATAGGCTATTTCGGTGTAAATGTTTTATTCATTAAAAACGATGTTCCCAATGAAAAATCTTTTAAAGGTTATTTAGCATGCTCATAAAAAGATAAATTAGTCTCGCAATGTATTTCCTTCTAAGTACCGCAAAATCCGGCGTATAACGTGCACTTTTAATACAAAAAATAAGATCGAAATTGAGGGGTGCGCGGTGTACGCCGGGTATAAAAATGAGAGCTTTAAGAAAATGAGTATTAAAAAATTTATAGACATATATATAATCGAAATACTGTTTATTTTAAAGAAATAACATACCTTATGAACTTTCATTGTTGGATAACATGTAAATGTCGGCATATTCGTCTTCCGTTATATCTTCAGGCACACATCATCGAAATCTGTATCATTTTCACCATCACTGTTACTCTCCTCCATAAATAAATGCTCTCATCTTCTGTTCCATCTAGACTGTTAGATATACTACATTTTTAAATGGCTTTTGAATTAAGTCAGGTTTAATTTCATTTCATGCTTTTATTATCCACTCGCACACTATTTCCAGACTGGCATGACGCATTTGGCCTTCTTTCGTAAATGATTTTTCTCCTTCTAGCATCTATATATTCCACTGTCGTTTTAAATTTTGTTTGAAAGGTTTATTGATGCACACATCTAATGGCTGAACTAATGATGTTAATCCGCCAAGAATAACTGCTATATCTGTGTTGCACTCAGTTAGCAATTTTTTCCTGTTATCTGTTAGATGGGATCTGAACATATCCAAAACTAATAGACTGCGGATTCCGTAAGACCCCTGGATGCCTATGTCAAATATTTTTTATCCACAATTTTACACCATTTTCATTCATCCACCCTTTTTCGTGTACATGAATGAAAACACCTTTCGGGAAATTGGATTTTGGCACTGTTTTTCTTTTAAAAATAACCATGGGTTTTAATTTTGTGCCGTCCGCTAAGCAGGAGCATCTGTAAAATGAGATTTCTCGTGCCCTGTTGTTTTTATGTGAATCGTTTTTGTTCCTTTCTTATCTATGATTTTATTTCCTATCATGTCAAACGTTACTGGAGTTTCATTCATGTTTCCAATATGTGACAGTAAATATTTCTTTTGCTTTCATAACCCAATGACATACTTCAGGAATTTGTTGTCCACGTCTTTAGGAAGCAATTGTGAAACTTTTGTTTTTTCTTGCAGAACTAAATTATTGCGTGCCATAAATCGGCTACACCACAACTGAAAGTTGTTTTAAAATTTTACTTTCATTTGCATTCTTTTTTGACCATTTTAAGGCGAATAAACGTACATTGTTTCTTGTTACAATTAATCCATTCTGGCGATTTTCTAGGACCCAGTTCGCAACACTTTCTTCTAGAATAAGCCATTTCGTTACTCCTTTACGTAAAGCACATTTCTTCTTTGGCATGTTAATTATTGTCATTTTATTTTTTCCACTCCCTTATGGAGCTTTCACCAATGTCAAACATCCTTGCTGCAGCACGATTTCCATTTTCTTTTGCAAATTGAATCACTTTGATCTTGAAACCGACACTGTGTTTGCTTCGTTTACCAGGACCCATTTTTACTGCTCGCTGTTTGAAGCGTATTCAATATTATTCATAATATGCGTAGTATTGAATATACTACAGACAGCGAGCGTAATATAAGTCTCACAGTCTTGTTCTAATTTATTTCAAAATTAATCGTCCCTCTCGTACATCACACGAAATGGGAAAAAGGAATCAATGTTTATAGAAAAGCGTGGGAAAAATCCAACCATGGCGCCGATTTGGTCACCCCCTCCCTTCTTTCGCTTAAAAATTGTATAATTATAGAAGTATACCATTTTCTCAAAAGAGATTCTGGAATGATTCATACAATAAATAATGACTTCAAAACATAAGAAAACTGCACACGTACATTTTAAGTTTTTTCGTAAAAAAAGGGGGTGTGCGTTATACTGCGAACATACCTAAAAATTAAAAAATACAGCTTGAAAGTATAAGTGCGCGTTATGCGCCGGATTTTACAGTAATTAACAGCTATATTTCTTTTGTCAAGTTGATATGGAAATAGCTACTGTTTTTAAGAGTTTTTTTAACAATTGTTAAACCAGAAAAATTATAATAGAAAACTGTTTAATGTGCTTGTATAATTTTAAGCTAAAATTTATGTTTAATCACCACATTTAACTAAAATTGAATATGCTTTCTAATCTTTTCAATGTGTTGTATGTTTTACAGATTGGAAAACTAGTGACAAATGCTACTTATATATTTAATTTTGAAAATTTGACATTTGCAAAGGCCACTCATAAGAAAAGTACGTTAGATTTATGCAAATAATCATGGTTTATTTTTATACACTAATTTATGTATTACTTAAAAGTTTCCAAGATGTTGTATAATATTTTTTGTATTCTAAAATATTTAATCACTTAAATGCGTGTATAAATTGAAAATGTGTTTATTCTAAAAATCCAAATAATTGTTTCTTAAAATTATTTTTAGGTTAAATAGTTATAGTAAATAAATTAATCTGAATTGAAATCGAAGAATGCGTTTCTAGTTTATACATGAATAACTCGGAAAATTTTATAAATGAATAATTCACACATTTTAACATATGAGTAATTCACAGCAGAGAGAGAAAAAAAGTGAAAACTGTTTAAGGTAAATCAATTGAAATTTTAAGAATTTTTTTAATGATGCGGTTATTTCATAAATCATTAAAAATGTTTCTGTATGCTTAGGCGATGTTTGAGAAAATGCCATCATTTCCGCGATTAAAACTAGGAATAAATAAATTTAAGTTGCAAAACTGAATATTTACTTGTTTTTTAAACAATTCTTAAATTTAATGCAAGTATGAGACGTCATCAAGTAGGCATCGTATTAAGAAATGGTTAACTTTGATATTAATAACTTTTCAGATATGTTATTTAAGTATTAATTTAAGGATTTCACTGAATTAGATTACTTTAACTTTTTCCACTGACGCATAGCATTTATTGACAATTTGGTTAGTATAAATATTTTGATAGTTTGAAAAAGGGATAATTTTTTATAGCTGTATAGTTAAATTTTAACGCGATTTTGTAATCCGTAGCTTAGATTTCTCTGACTACATATTGAGAATTTATTGTTTTAAATATTTAACTAAATAAATGTCTACATTATATTTAAAAATTATTTTCAATAATTTTCAGACTCCTACAATTGAAAAAATATACTCATTACATTTAATCAGTCGTAATATGAGACAAACTAATAATTATCTTTTAAGAAACTGTATAACTATCATTATCTTGTTTAGATCTCGAGGCATTACTTGCATTTTCTAAAGCGTTTCAAGACAATTACCCAGAAAGAATAAAACGAATATTTTTCATTAATGGTAAGTTTAGAAATTTCAGTTATTATTAATGGTTTTTAACATCTTAATTATATATGTTGATTTACTATTAATAGTTGTATATATCTCTATTTGGCCATATATATCTTACATTTTTAAGTAAATCAAGTGTTACATTTATCAGTTTGAGCTGATAGAAAGAGCCAAAACTAATAATTGAATTAATAAATAATCTTTAAGCCCTTCTTTTTTTATTTATCTGACATACGCACACTTGATGCATAGTAAGTAAAATTATCTTTTAATTAATGATTTTTTTATTCAAGTCTATTTGATCTAATTTAATTATATATAGCCTAATACAGCGTTTTTCAAACTGTGGGGTGGGCCCCCTAGGGGGTTGTATTATGAATGTAAATTTAGAATGCGAAATTGTTAAGCAATGTAGAATACTTTTATTAAAGCTTTATCACCAAGAAAAAAATGTACATGGATATTTTAAATTAAAAAAAATTATTTATTGTCGATGCATCATTTATAAAACAAACTAACATTCATATATTTTAAAAACACTTCTATGTATGTGTGAGTAATATTTTTTTTTGATACAAACATTTTTTTAATTTTTTTACAAAGTTTACTTGCATTCTTATATGAAACATATATGAAATTGTTTTCAATTGTAGAATGGAATGTGTGTGTGTGAAAGAATAGTTAATAATAAATTTTCAATTATTTTCAGTTTCCTTCTATTTCTCTTTGGCATTTAACGTTGTCAAGTCAGTTTTAGCTTCAGCAGTGCTTCAAAAAATCCGTTGCTATTCTGCAGGTAAGTAAATACAAAATATCTTTCACACTACTGGTTACTTCCTCTTTAAATTGTTAGTTTAAAATGACTTTTTAAACATATCTTTGCTTAATAAATTAAGGAATATTGTTAAAAAATAATTATGTATATGAAGGAGAAAAGCGACTCACTTATTCATTCACTCACTCATTACGATATCTCCTAATACTTGATATAAGACATACAGACTTGAAATTTGGTAGGAATGTTCCTTTCATGAAGTAGAGATCCGCTAAGAATCAATTTTGCTAAAATCGAACCCCAAGGGGCATTATAAAGAATTATTCCCATTTCTAAACTACTGGACGTACACTCTTGGGATTTGGTAAGCAGATTCTTTTCATGAAGTAGAGATCCGCTACAAGATGGGTTTTGTGAAAATTCACCCCCAAGTGGCGTTGCGGGTCTTAAGGGGCGTTACAGATAATTCTTTCCATTTTTAAACTATTAGACGTACAGTCTTGAAATTTGGTAAGCAGATTCCTTTTATGGAGCAGAGAACCGCAATGAAATAGGTTTCGCGAAAACTACACTCAAAGGACATTTCGGGAGATTAGGGGGCGCAACAGACAAATATATATATTTCCGTTTTTAAACTATTTGACCTACCTTCTTGAAATTTGGTAGACATGTTACTTTCATGAAATAGAGTTCTTCTAACAAAGAGTTGTGTGGAAATCAACTTCCAAGAGCCTTTGAATTGTTAGAACCACATACTTGTATGTACGTATATATTCTCAAAAGTTTTTTGAATAACTGTTGAATAATCCTCTTAATTTGTTTATACAAATTCTTATTAACCTTTGTGATGCTTGCGATATCTAATTGATTGAAAAATACTGTGGTTATAAGTCTTACAACACAGAAAGAATCTTTATTTATTTTGGAAATTTTCCAGTTTATTCAAGTCATGAAATATTTTATAAATATTTCTTCTAAATTCGTAAAATGCATCAGTAGTGATTACTTAGCTAAAATGCTTTAGCTATATAAAATAGACAATATCTAGTATTTTAAATTCATATTTAGCTAATTTATCCAAGATAATAAGGTTTATTTTAAGCTTATTTATATAAATGCAAGAGCAAAGATTTAAAAAAAATATATCTCATCATTAACTGGTAACTTGACTAGTGAAAATATTTGGGTACGCTCTTAAATCTAGAGGAAATACAAACTAATCTGAAGCTAAAAGCTCACTAACTAAGCATAGTTATATTTTTCTTTTTCAATTCCTACTATTTGTTCATTCTCTTCCTATATATATATATATATATATATATATATATATATATATATATATATATATATATACATATAGTCTTATTCTCTACAAACAAGAGATAAACATTCAACAATCACATTCGAAAAACACATAGACAGTAGGAAAATCACACAATGAAGGACATATGAGCAACCGAGATTAGAATTATAAAATGGATGCTACAGTATTATAAACATTGCTGACTTAGGACAGCTAATACATAAAATAATTTATATAAAAGAGTGGGGTTGAACATGTTTTTTGGCCAGCCAACCTTCCCCCTTTATGTAAATAATATTGAGCAAAAACCTATTGAAAGTAATGGATAGGAATATCTAAATCCATTACAAGATGGAGGTAACTTACCTAATAATTGCACTTGAAAATGCAGACCCACGCTAAATCTGAGTGCAATAAATAAGTTATTACCAGATTCTGGACCCTAATGCATATTCAAAGTATGTGAATGGCTGAAATGTATCACTTAACAAAAGTATAAAAAGAATAGAAAACAAAAATTAATAAAAGAGTTACGAAAAACCATAACTTTAGAGACACTAGAGTATATATGAATTAAATAATAATAAGTAATTTTAACTAATATTAGAATATGGAGGTAACTATAACTATGAAATCTGTAAATTTATAGTAATAAACTATTATTAATCTAAGAATTTTTAATCCTTACTATTTTGAATAGTTTTATTCATATAACTATTAATAAAATTAATTGGGTATTTCTGATTTAAGCAATATTTAGTAAAATGTTTATAGTTATTTATTATTTCCGATTTTTTTGACACCAGAAATTTATTGCGTTGTATATAATTAATAACAATATTTCTGAATATAGAAATATGTACATTACTCTCCCAATGAGGAACTTTTATAATATTGAAATTAAAATCTTCTCTTTTATCATAAATATTAAAAACCATTGCATTATCTATTAATTTGATATGTATGTCAAGAAAATTTGCTTCATTGTTGTTACTATTTGTCTGTATTAAATTAAGATATTGTGGATAAAAATTAGTGTTAGGTATAAAATTGACTTGTTTGCCAAAAATGATTATGTCATATATATATATATATATATATATATATATATATATATTATGATGGTAACTATTATCAACAGATTAAAGGTTTTCCACAAGATGACCCTGCCAGCAACTGTCTTGCCAATTTATATTTACATTATTTTGAAAATTGTTTCATTAATAATTCCGAATATTACATTTTTCGTTATATAGATGATATTATCATTTTTGGCAAGCACAAGACATTTTTAAATCTAACACTAATTTTTATCAAAAATATCTTAATTTAAAAGAGAAAAATAGTAACAACAATGAAGCAAATTTTCTTGATATGCATATCAAATTAAAAGATAATGCTATAGTTACTAATATTTATGATAAGCGAAGAATTTAATTTCAATATTATAAAAGCTCCTCATTGGGAGAGTAATGTGCATGTTTCTATAGTCAGAAATAATGTTATTAATTATGTACAACGCAATAAATTTCTAGTTTAAAAAAATAAGAAAAAATAAAAAACTATAAACATTTCACTAAATATTGCTTAATTCATAAATATCCAATTAATTTTATTAATAGTCATTTGAATAAAGAAATTCTAAAAATCTTAATTAATTCTTAAATTTCCTTAGAATAATAATAGTTTATTATTATAAATTTATAATTTTTCCTACACATAGTTACCTCCATATTATAATATTAGATAAAATTATTTATTATTATTTTTTAATTCATATATAACGCTAGTGTTACTAAAGTAATAGTAGTATGTAAACTCTCTTTTTAGTTTTTTACTTTTGCTTTACTTTCATACTTTTGCTAAGTGCTACAATTCAGATATTCCCATGCTTTGAATTTGCATTTGGGTCCTTAATCTGGCAATAACTTATTTATTGTATTCAGATTTAGCGCGGGCTCTGCATTTTTAAGTGCAATTTTTAGGTAAGTTACCTTTATTTTTTATTGGATTTAGATATTCTATCCATTATTTTCAATAGGTTTTTGCTCAGTATTATTAACATAAAGGGAGGAGGTTGGCTGGCCACAAAACATGTTTAACCCCTCTTTTATATAAATTATTTTATATATAAGCTGTCCTAAGTCAGCAGTGTTTATAAAAGTGTAGCATCCACATTCTTTACATTTTAACCCTTTATTTGCCGACGGTACTTATAAGTACCATTCACTTTAAAATTACATAGAATAACCATTTTTACGAATACTCGGATGATACTTAGCAGGAATATTCTTTTAAATCCACTCTTCCAAGATATATGACAGCACGGGTTCTATGATTAGTATTTTAGTGGGGAAGGCGAATAGTTTTACAGCAGAAATTGGATTTTCAGCTGACGGCGTTTTCAATTCATTGCGAAGATTGTCATTTTTGTTCCGAAAAAGTAGCCAATGTCAAAAGTTAAGTATCTTACTCTTTTTGTATGTTAATGAAGACCTTAGAGAACGATTTGACTATTTGACTATTTATTTTAAGTGAACAGTATATATTGTCACGGAGTTCGAAAGAAGTACACAGTTTAATTAAACAAACAATTAGATTTATTCTAACGCTGGGAGCTCGATACAACACTGGACTGAGAACATCCCCAACTGGCGATGAACTCTGCTTTTATACACTTCGGAATATTCGAGAAATACCCAGTATGCACTCCAAAGAATGATCTGGATTCATCTAGAACCTAGAGAAACAATACATTAAAAACGAGAACAAAATTCCAGTCTTTGGATAAATCTGCCGGGGCCGGGATTCGAACCCGAGACCTGAGGAAGTTCAGTCCAACGCTCTGCCAACTCGGCTATCGGGACTTGTACCAATCATGCGTGCGGCATTGCTCCCCTCGAAAAGAAGACAGTCATTTTGTTCAAGGGTCTTTATTCTGGAACGAGTGATGGGTCCTTTGTATGATTCTTTGGGAGGAATATCCTCGGTTTCGATTTGCTCGGCGGGATCATGGTACGGTTTCATACGCAGTACATGGACAACTTCTCTTAGTTTTCTTTTTCGTGAAGCAGGATCAAAATCTTGTACTGCGTAAGTCACGGCTGATAAACGGCGTAGCACCTGATACGGTCCGAAATACCTTCTTAAGAGTTTTTCGGAGAGACCGACTTTTCTCACTGGAGTATAAACCCATACGAGATCTCCGGGAGCGTAGGATACCATTTGGTGTTTGGAATCGTAACGTCGACGATCTTTGTCTTGAGCTCTCAGAGTGTGCACTCGGGCTAGCTGTCGTGATTCTTCGGCTCTGGCTGCTATCTTGGTGATGTTATTGTCATCAAAATCGTTAGACAGAATGGTAGCATTGTATCTAGTGTCGTTTCCGCTTCACGACCATGAAGTAAATAGAACGGCGTAAAACCTGTGGTTTCTTGTTTAGCGGTATTATAAGCGAAGGTTACAAATGGTAGAATTTCATCCCAATTTTTCTGCTCTACATCCACATACATTGACAACATGTCGGCCAAGGTCTTATTGAAGCGCCCGTCAGTCCATTTGTTTGGGGGATGATACGCCGTTGTGAAACGATGATCAATGTTACACAAGTCGACGAGAGAGGAAACAAGTCTGGATCGAAAGACGGCTCCACGATCTGTGATAATTACTCGAGGAGCTCCATGCCTGAGGACAATTTCTTCAAGTAAGAACTTCGCTATTTCGGCGACTTCGGCTATCGGCAAGGCTTTTGTTATTGCATATCGCGTTGAGTAATCCGTGCAGACTATTATCCATTTGTTTCCATGAGCAGACTTTGGAAATCTCCCAAGGAGATCAATTCCAATGCGATGGAAAGGAGCTATAGCTGAGGGATGGGAACTAAACGTCCAGGTGGTCGTTGAGGAACGGATTTTCTCCTTTGGCACTCCCGACAATGCATGACATACCGAACGACATTTCGGTACATTCCCGGCCAGTAAAATCTCTTGCGAATCCTATCATAAGTTTTCGCGAAACCAAGGTGTCCTGCGGTGGGGGCGTCATGAAAGTGCCTTAGTATGTCTGCTCGTAGATGTTTAGGAATGACTGGTAACCACAACTTTCCATCTGGATCAAAATTCTTCCTGCAAAGGATACCGTCGATGAATCTGAATTCTTCGTTTTTGGATGAGTTGCTCAAAAGTTTTAATTTCGCAAGGTCTTGATCTTTTTCTGTTCCATCGCAAGGTTCATACTCGTCGTGACTGCTAAAAATTTGTCTGGTGTTTCCGTTTTCTCTTCCACTGGATTCTCGAAAGAGCGTCGGCGTCACTATGCTTCTTACCGGTTTTATATTTTACGTCAAAATCATGCTCTTGAAGTCGGAGGGCCCATCTGGCAAGCCTTCCTGAAGGATCCTTTAAATTCATGAGCCAGCACAAGGAATGATGGTCAGTTACAACAGTAAAGTGTTTTCCGAATATGTACGGTCGGAATTTGTTGGTAGCCCATACGATGGCAAGACATTCCCTTTCTGTGGTGGAATAATTTTTCGGCTTTTGTCAGAGTTCTAGAAGCGTATGCTATAACTTTCTCGACATTATTCTGAATTTGTACTAGACAGCTCCGATACCGTACCCGCTTGCATCAGTATGGATTTCTGTAGAAGCTCTTCGTCGTACATCCCCAATACTGGATCCGAAGTAAGTGCTTTCTTAAGACTGTGAAATGCTTCCACCTCTTTAGGACCCCAATAAAACTCCACGCCACTTTTCAGCAACGACTGCAAAGGTTCGGCGAGATAACAGAAACCTTTAATAAATCTTCTAAAGTATGAACAAAGGCCAAGAAAACTTCGTATGTCATGTATATTCTTTGAGTGGGAAAATTTTTTACGGCTTTTATTTTGTCGGGATCGGGACGAACGCCATTACTAGATACAAGATGGCCTAGAATCTTTACTTCTTGGGTAGCAAAAAGACACTTCTTTGAATTTAATTTAAGACCAGCTTCCTGAAGTCATTTTAGAACAAGTCTTAATCGTATAAGATGGTCTTCAAAAGTTTCTGAGAACACTATTATGTCATCTAGGTAACAAAGACACATAGTCCATTTAAAATGGCGTAGCAAATTGTCCATCATTCTCTCGAAGGTCGCAGGTGCATTACAGAAGACCAAACGGCATGACTTTAAACTCGTATAAGCCTTCGGGGTAATAAATGCCGTCTTTTCACGATCCGCTTGTCTATTTCTATTTGCCAATAACCAGATCGGAGATCCATGGAAGAAAAGAACTTGGCACCTTTCAGACAGTCGAGCGTATCGTCAATACGAGGCAGAGAATAAACGTCTTTTTTCGTGACGCTATTCAGCTTGCGATAATCGACGCAAAACGCATTTTTTTCTTACGAGCACAACGGGTGATGACCAAGGACTTTCAGAGGGTTGACGATACCTTCATCAAGCATTTTCTGAACCTCTTCATGAATGATGCGTCTTTCAGTCGGCGAGACTCTGTAGGCTCGTTGGTTGATTGGAGCATGATCACCAGTAAAAATCCTGTGTTTCACATTCGTCTTCGCGGCTGTTGACTTGTCGGTCTTCGTGAAAAGCCCAGAAAATTTCCGGAGTAGTTCGGATAGCTTGTTTCTCTGTTCGTCACTTAACTCGGGTGACATCATTAACGAACGATTCATCTGTGACTCCGAAGTTTCTTGCTGGTCATCCAAGCAACCCGATGTGTCGGAAATAACACATAGATGCCCCTTCATTTAGTGGTTCAGCTTGGCCTATGCACATTCCTCTAGGGATGATTTGGTTTCTGAACTGCAGGTTGGTAAACCCAGACATCACTTTTTCCGTTACGATATGTGGATACCATGGACGGTGTAGCAATATTTTTCTCGAAGAGCAAATGTTTGCTGCCGTCTAGAACTACATTTATGTCTCCCTCGGGTTTGATATCCTGATACTGTTATTCTAGTTAAAGAATGCGGCTTAAGTGTATAGTCTCTGGTGGCATACAAATTCCAGGCGTCAGGCGCTGTGGGAGTCTCGACAGATGTCTTCTAGAACAAGTTCATTTTGTCCACAGTCTATAACGGCTTCTTTGAGACGCTCTAAAAAGTCCCATCCTAGGATGACGTCATGGCTACAATGTGATAAAACAATAAATTCAAAAGGCAGTTCTCGATTGTTTATACGGACACGTAAAAACACATTTCCCCTATCGGCCGAACAAAATTTCCATCCGCAACTTTCAGCATAACGCTCTTGGCATCAGCAAACAGAACTTTTTTTAAAAATCGGCGATACTTATCGATATGACAGAAAACGATGCCCCAGAATCTACTAGAGCACGTATCGGCTTCTTATCTATTATTACGTCTAGTTGGTTACCAAATCATCTTGGCGGTCGACGGAGGATTTCCAGTACACGCGGCCTCACTCCTGAAGGTCGCTCTCTTTAGTTTTCCTCGATCCTACGGCCTGGCGACTGACTGGATCGGCGATATGGCGACGTGGATCTGTAACGACGTATTGGGGATCGGCTCGTGGGACCGGCGTAAAACGGCGAGAAGAGTTTGGTCTGCGTATTTTTCTTCAGTGCCAATGTCGTCAAAGTTCCGTCGGCGGTTTCCGAGAGTTGTCAAAGACAGCCTTTTTCTCGGCAGTAGCGCATTACATGTCCAGGACGTCCGCAGTGGAAACAAACAGGTCTGTTGTCAGCCGTTCTCCACACATCTGTTTTTCTTGGTTCAGGTGGGAATTTCTGAACAGGAGCTCTGTATTTCCTGGTTACAGCGGCGTATGTTGGTCGTGGTTCAGTTTCTGTAGGTTTTGTTGACACTGGGGCCAAAACCCTTTCAACTTCGTCTTGAACGATCTCTTCTAAGGATTGGGGATCGGAGTCCAAAGATTCTGCGTCTGGTTAACTAGTCGATGGACTTCTTCTCGTACGATTGTGCGAATAAGAGAGACCAAATCAGTCTCATCCGTCAGGATGCAACCGGTACGACGTTTGAAGCCTTTCAAATCTCGGTCGACCAACTCTCTTCTGCTTCATATCTTCGACATAGTTGCACCATTTGATAAAACTTGCTGTGTCGTTGATTCTCTCGTCAACAGGGCCTGATAAATATCCTCAGCAACACCTTTCATTAGGTGTGACACTTTTTCGTCTTCTCATCATCAGAGGATTTACCTTCTTGCAAAGTCCTAATACACTTTGTATGTAGACTGTGTACTCGCCTGAACGCTGGGGCTCGGCATTTTAGTTGTTCTTCTGCCCTTCTGGTATATTTTTGACGGTCACCGAAAAGTCCACTTTTAGTCCATTTTTTAAACGCTTCCCAGGAATCTAAGGCGTCTTCGTTGTTGACATGCTACCACCGTCTCAAAGGCAGTACCGTCAAGAAAGAAATAAACGTTAGCCAGGCACATCATGTCATCCCACTTGTTAAAGTTGGCTACTGATCGTACCTTTAAGCCATTTGAGAGTGGTCTTCCCAGGCGCCTCGGAAGGTCGATGGGCTCTCCATTGCTGTAACGAAGGTGTTACTACAGCGGGCTTGGCTTGCTCGGTCGGCATTTTTGTCCTCTTCCTACTATTTTCTTTAACAGTCCGAATTCGGGATAATCCTCTTAACCGGAGAGGCTCCCGGTGAAGGTTGTCGCTATTATCCACGTTTGACGTAATTGTACCCCGCGCTTCCACCAAACTTGTCACGGAGTTCGAAAGAAGTACACAGTTCAATTAAACAAACAATTAGATTTATTCTAACGCTGGGAGCTCGATACAACACTGGACTGAGAACATCCCCAAC
>BMAU01016210.1:0-158524 GCA_019973935.1 Trichonephila clavipes
CTGAGATTCTTACTATACGATATTTACTGTCTGCATTGAGCAAATGTAATTCATTTATTCGAAATAACAAGTTGTAATCAATTTTATTCGAAATCGAATAATATCTGATTTGTACCATCCTATGAGAATTAGAATATACATTAAGTAGAAAACCTGGAAGAGGTGAGTCCTTTCTTTTTGTTGAATTCCTTTTGTATGAAAATTCTTGATGTGTACTATTCTATATTTAAGTCTAATCGTTTAAAAACAAAATTCTTAACTCTAATTCTAATCTAATCTAACATACATATTTTTGGTCCGTCGATTTGCCGAAGAGCCCGATGGATAATGGCTTCTAAAGCAAAATCTTAAAATCAATCCAACATTTTGATAATGTTGGAAAAGAGATCGAGAGATTCGAGGAGAGAATTCGTGACGCAATCGCCGAACCGGATTGCTCGGCTGCGACATTGATGTATTAAAATCTAAAATCGAGAAATATGAGAAAAATTAGAAGACATTTTCCGAATTGAATATAGATGTAGGTGAGGAAAATGGGAAAAATACCTCGATATGCAGGATTCATTATTAAATTGCTCTGTATCGTTAGAAAAGGTGACACATACATTCAAAAAAGAAACCGGAAAAAAAAAAAATTTGGAAAATAAAATCTAGTTGCAAAAAAAAAAATGCCTAAATTTGAATTGCCACAATTTCATGCGGAAATGGAATATTGATAACTTTTCAAAGAATTATTTCAGGCGACGGTAATTGATAATTCACATTTAACAGAAATAGACAAATTGCAATATTTATTTGCGTCAGTAAAGGGTAACGCTGCTAAATTAATTCGAGGTTTCGCAATTAAAAAAAAGAAAATTTAAAAATTGCTGGGAATTATTATGTGAGAGATATGAAAATAAAAATCTGTTAGCAAATTGCCAAATTAACAAATTATTTAGTATACGTACAAACAAAGCAAACTCGGCAAAACAATTGTTTGAAATTCTAGATAATTGTAACGAAAGTGTAAGAAATCTAACTGTATTAGGGTTGGAAATAAATAAATTGAGTGAGCTAATAATCATAAATCACTGCACTTCTAAAATCACTGCACTGCACTTCTTGCTCATCGCTGGGAGTTGACCTTGAAACCAGATACTTATCCAACACTGCAAGCATTTCGTATGTTTATAGAATCGGAGGCACGTGCGTTAGGTTTATTAAGTGGAAATGCAGACGCTCCCAAATCGAAACTCGGAACAAGTAATCAAATTATTAACAAATCGTACGCAGAGAGTAGAAAAAATGTAGGGTTTGAAAAAGGAAGTCGATTTAGTCAGAGCAATTTCAATCAACCAAAGAAATCGTTAGTATTTAATGCAAACTTAGATAAAAATTATTCATTCTCATGTGCGATTTGTAAAGAAAACGCGAGTCATCCGTTATATAAATGTCCTGTTTTTAACCGAATGAAAGTTGAAGAGAGAATAACAGCCATTGAAGGGATTTGCTGTACAAATTGCCTCAGAAAAAATCACACCACGCCTGAATGTAGAATAAACATCGGATGCAAAGTCTGCAAAGATCGCCACCATACTTTATTGCATGTTTATAACGTAAACGGTTACGCGTTGAGTGAAAATAGTCAAAACATAGTGGCGGTTTCTCGAGGTTGTCAGCTGAAGGGTAATAAACAAACCAGTCCCGTGCTTCTTTCGACCGCAATCATAAAAATAAAGTCTAAGTCGGGAAAATGCATTGAATGCAGAGCTTTAATAGATAACGCTTCGCGCAATTATCTTTAATTTCGGGAAGGCTTAAAGAAAAATTAGACATCCCTGTAAAATCGGAAAAACATAAAATTTCGGGAATCAACGGGGTAAATGCAGAAACTTCACTACATAGTTGTACAATCGAATTCACTCCTCATTTCTCGTCTCTAAAATTTAATTTTGAAGCTATAGTAGTTAATAAAGTTACATCACCTCTTCCTAATTTTCAATTTGAAAATCGCCAATTTCCACATTTAAAAATCTGAAACTCGCAGATCCAAATTTTCACATTTCAAAACCAATAGATGTATTATTAGGCGCGGAAATTTATGCAGATCTGTTGGAAGGAATGCCTATTTTTGGACCTGCTGGAACACTAACAGCTATACCTACTAAATTGGGATATATCCTCTCTGGAAAAATCTATGCACCTCCTCTTAAAGAATCCATAGTTAATTCTAGTTTAAACGACCAACTGTCAGAACTTTGAAACTCGAAGAAGTTCCTAAAACTAATGCTAAAATTCAAATTCCTGATCCTTGTGAAGAAAGTTTTTCAAAATCGGTGAAAAGAAATAATGAAGGTAGATATATTGTTAATCTTCCCTTTAAATAAAATAATACTCGGTGAAAGCAAAGAAAATGCCGTACAATTATTGTATGCCTTAGAAAATAAATTTCACAAAAATAAACAATTCAAGGACAATTTTCTAAATTTCATGAACGAGTATTTAGCACTCGGACATATGCGTGAAGATATCTCAAAACGGGATGACGAAACACCTAATTGCTACATTCCTTATCATATGGTAATAAATGAAAAATCTACCACAACCAAATGTCGTGTTGTTTTTAATGCTTCGTCTAAAACAAAAAATGGTAAATCATTAAACGATGTTTTGATGACAGGGCCTAAGTTACAAACTGAAATATTTAATCATTTAATTAAATTTCGATCGTACAGGGTAGCATTCGCAGCTGATATCGAAAAATGTATCGCCAAATCTTAATTTCGGATGAAGACTGTAAGTATCAAAGAATTGTTTGGCGAGCCACTCCTCTGATTCATTAAAGTCCTTTGAACTCCAAACTATCACGTATGGTACTTCATGCGCACCGTTTTCTCGCTTTGAGAACGCTGCAGCAGTTATACCAAGACGAAGAACAAAACTTTCCCTTAGCAGCAAAAATAGCTCGGGAAAATATTTATATAGACGATCTGTTATCGGGTGCAGACACAGAAGTTGAAGCAAAATCGATTATCATTGAAATTCAAAATTTACTGAAATCGGGTGGTTTTATTCTTCGAAAATGGTCAAGTAGTCACCCAAAGGTTCTTCAAGATCTAGATACATCACTTTTAGCTTCGAAGCCGATACATTCTCTAGGTGATGAAGAATCTAAACAACGCGTGCTAGGTTAATCTGGAACTTGAAAACAGATTCGATTCAAGTTAAAGTAGTACATGAAGAAATTGTAAAAACAAAATGACAATTACTTTCCGTCATTGCGCAAATCTTTGATCCTCTAGGACTATTCTCACCCTCGGTTATAACTCTCAAAATAATGTTACAAGTGTTGTGGAAATCTAAAGCCTTTTGGGATGATCCTATACCCTCATCCATTCTGAAAATTGGAATAAAAATTCACTAAAGAAAGTAAATATTTAAATTCGATTTCAATACCTCGTTTTTTGGGGATTGATCAAAATTCTGATATCATATTACATGGATTCTGCGACGCCTCTACAAAAGCGTACGCCGCAGTCGTCTATCTCAAATCTAAACAAGAAATACATCTTGTAAGTGCCAAAACCCGAGTTGCCCCAATCAAGAAACTTACGATACCAAGATTAGAACTTTGTGGAGCCCTACTATTAGCAGAACTCATATCAGTGATTCAAAAGCACTCAGAACTAAACCAGCTGAATGTTTTTTATGGACTGACTCCCCAATTGTCTTAAGTTGGCTTATGAAACCCCCCATTAAAGAAAACATTTTCGTAAAAAAAATAGAATAACTAAAATTTTAAATCTAACCTCAACCGATGAGTGGCATCTTATTCTAGGAAAACTTAACCCCGCCGATTGTGCGACTCATGGGTTATCCCCCAACAGTTAATGAATGCAGATTATTGGTGGAAGGGTCCAGATTGGATCAACAATGATTTAAAAGAAGAATTAGCATCAGCCAAAATTCTAACTACTTGCACAGTCGAAGCTGATTCTGTATTAAATTCTATACCTTTGGTCGTTAAGTCAAATCCGTTAGAACCTATCATCAGTAAATTTTCAAACTTTACCAAACTTATTCGAGTTATTGCTCTATGTAAAAGATTCATCAATAATTGCAAATCAGGATCTAAGGTAAAAGGACAATTAAAATCAGAAGTAGAGTCGGCACATAAATTTCTTGTGAAAACCATTCAACAAGCCGAATATTCGCAAGAAATAAGTCATTTAAAATATCATAAACCCATACCTAGGTCCAGTAAACTACTATCTTTAAATATATTTTTAGAGGAAGATGAAATTCTTCGGGTAGGTGGCAGACTCACCAAACAGCCTACTCTCTCATTCGATCAAAAATTTCCGATAATCATTCCCAAACATCATCCTATTACTACTTTAGTAATTAGACAATTCCACCTTCGTGGTTTTCATTCAGGAACTCAAATGACATTATCTTTAATTCGGCAACACTATTGGATACCGGATGGACGATTGACTGTTCGACGAGAAATAAAACGATGTATCGAGAATGTTGTAGATTTAACTCTAAACAATCGTACCCTAAAATGGGAGATCTACCGAAACAAAGAATCACCCAAACTCGCCCATTTGAAATCGTCGGCATAGACTTTGCCGGACCTATTTTGACTAAATGTCAACACCTTCGAAAGGCTAACAAATTTAAGTCCTATATCTGTCTTTTTCATATGTCTAGCTACAAAGGCAGTTCATCTTGAACTCGTCTCCACTTTATCAACTGATGCCATGCTAGCCGCACTGCGTCGATTCATTGCTCGACGTGGTCATCCGTCTGAAATCCATTCGGACAATGGCACTAACTTCATAGGAGCCAACAACTACTTGAAACAACTCTATATGCTAGTGAAAGAGCCCTCAATACAAAAAGTATTCTACAGATAGAAATATTAGATGGAAATTCATACCCCTATGCTCCGAATTTTGGAGGTCTTTGGGAGTCCTCAATCAAGTTAGCCAAGAGGCATCTTATCAAAACCTGCAAAGGACATCTTCGGAGTTTTGAAGAACTATCGACTCTGTTGTGCCAAATAGAAGCGTGCATCAATTATAGACCCCTGGTCCCACTTTCCAGTGATCCAGCAGATATACGAGCTCTCACACCAGGGCATTTCCTTATCGGAGAACCCTTACTCGAAATTCCTGAGAGTAAATCAATAATTAATACTTCTTTAAGTCTCTCTTGCAGATGGAAAAGTCTTTTGAAGCTACGTCAACACTTCTGGGATCGTTGGCACAAGGAAGTTCTACATCACTACCAATCCAGGCCCAAGTGGAAAGCTTCCTAATCTGAGGTACAAGTGGGCAATCTAGTTCTGATATCTGATGACAACAGACCCCCTCTCTCCTGGCCCATGGCAAGAATACTAAAACTCATACCAGGCACGGATGGAACCAATAGAGTAGCCATTCTACAAACAGGATCTGGACTAACTCGTAGATCGATTAACAAAATTGTTGTCCTGCCAATTTGCGCCCGGGAGGATGGAGATTCAGAAATCCACCACTAGAGGGCTCCAGGAATCGAAACCGAAACTATCTGCAGGCACTCCTAGAGGAGAAAACAAATTCGCCATTCGGATTCGGACTCTTAATTCTGAGATATTGAGATTCTTACTATACGATATTTACTGTCTGCATTGAGCAAATGTAATTCATTTATTCGAAATAACAAGTTGTAATCAATTCTTATTCGAAATCGAATAATATCTTATTTGTACCATCCTGTGAGAATTGGAATATACATTAATTAGAAAACCTGGAAGAGGTGAGTCCTTTCTTTTGTTGAATTCCTTTTGTATGAAAATTCTTGATGTGTACTATTCTATATTTAAGTCTAATCGTTTAAAAACAAAATTCTTAACTCTAATTCTAATCTAATCTAACATACAATAGCCTATATGTTATTCTGATGTATAAGCTATATTACTGTAAAGTTTCATTAAAATCCATTCAGTTGTTTTTTCGTGAAAGACTCACAAAGATTCTCACAAACTTTCACATTTATAATATATATTAGATATACATATTGTTCAAATTTTCAATCGTTAATAAAACACTTCTTCATTCACTCAAGTTCAAACACACTTTTTTAAATTTGTACTGGACACTTGATATTAATGCAATTTTTTCAAATATTTATTCATTAATTTAATTTAATTAATTAATTATAGAGAAAGAGAGATATATATTTCAGTTGAAATTATTCCTCTATTGAAAAAAAAGAGCTTTTGTTAAATGTGTGATAAAGATTTAAATGAACCTGAATAAAAATCGTATGTTAGTGAGACGTCAGCATTCCTTTTGCAGTGGTTTTAAGACAAATTTTTACCTCTTATATTCAACTTTTAGTAAAAAATGTAATTACAAATTTAATGTCGTTAAAAAGTTTTTAATATTGATTTAAAAGGTGTTTTGCCATTTAAAATATCGTGATTCTGTCATATGTACATGTTACCATTGAAGTGTGAAATCCATTATTTCATAGAATAACTTGGTATTATGAAATAACTAGACAAGTCAGTTAAAGTTTATAAAATTATTGAATTCTATGATTTAACTAGGTATTCTTTAGAATAACGATTACTTGATCGTTAAAGTATGAAATAAGGCGCACAAAAGTTCTTTCAGCCGATTCTGGAAGCTATGGGAAGGATTTTTCTGATTAGGAACAAGAAATGGCCGAATAAAACAATTGTACTCTAGATATCAGTTCAGTATATGTCAGCGAGAATTAATTTCCATTGAAGTAGCTCCAAATATTGACACAACGCTTAGATCTGTCGCAACATATCAAAGTTGAGGTACAGGACAAGGATTTAAAAAGTGCTCGTATAAAAAAATGTATAATGGGTAAAAATCGTGCTTGTTTCTAAAAATAATAATAAGCAATGCAGTCCAAAGTATCATGACAACAATCCTTGCTTTAAATAAATAATGAAAAGTAAAGTATATTAAGGTACCTCAAAACTTAAATTAATATTCTCTTACATTTTTGTTTTAAGGTATCCGACTGGGTTCGCAACCATAATTTTAAAAAAGCGCATAAATGGATAATTTTCATGATATTTAGTGTCACTCAGATTAGAATACATGCATAAAATTGTTTTAAGGAGATTTTGACAAAAGAAATTCATTTAAATATAATATTTTGGCAAAAAATTAACTTAGAATAATCTTTTTTTCCAAATGTTCTCCTTTTGTGAAAAATACTTCTATTAGAATAATATTTTGCCTGTATACAGCTCAGACCTCTCTACAGAGGCTCAAATACAATTTTTGAAAAATTCACATTATTTTCAGAGTTACCACCATTTGAAATAATTATTGGTGTTTTTTTTTCTTAAAATTGCTCCCCTCTATTGTCATAAAATATGAATAAACCCACTTCTAAGATATATATTTCAAAAATTCTAGTTGAGCCTCTGTAGAGAGGCCTGAGCTATATACAGGCAAAATATTATTATAATAGAAGCATTTTTCAGAAAAGGAGAACATTTTGAAAAAAAAAGGTTATTCTAAGTTAATTTTTTACCAAAATATTATATATGTGGGAGACAACAAGGGGTCCAAGACGTTTGTCTTTCTTCTATTTTATTTTAAAACTTAAACAAAAATTAATTAAAAAGGTAGCTATTTTAACAGATAAGTTTGACGATGATATGCAGAAGATAACGCCTGCTCGCGCACCTCTCGCGTTCTCTCTCGCTTTTTTCATCTCTCTTCAAAGTTCCCTAGTTTCAGTTCTACTTTCACTTAGCTGCGCCTGCGCGCGAAGACTGCGTGGAGTTGTCGATAACCATTGGATCCTACATCCGGCTATCCTGACTGTACGCTGTCCGCAGCGGTACTTCCTCCTTTTTTCATCGAGACCAGAGGAGAATCGAAGTATACAAAAAGACGGAACAGACAAGGACTATACGACAAATACATAGAGATTTAACATATAATTTTTCTGAACTAGACAGTTTCTCCATCATGTGAAGGCACCTTTTCGACATCCGGAAGGTTCCACAGGAAAACATTGTGTTTCACAGGCATAAGAACGTCTTTTTAACAAGTTGATCTTTGGTTGAACGCATCGATATTTTCCTCTCTAGAGTTCTGGACGTCTGTTCAAAACGATTTCTCTTTTTCCTTCGTTTCCACTGCCAGGGCTGGAAGATTTTCCGGAGCAACGCAAACCGACGATATTTACTATTCATAGATGAAGGGGTAGGAGATCGGGAGATAAATTCCACGGAACTCGTTTTCATGGCGCCATTTACTTTCTTACACAATACTATAGGTGAACAATAATCAAAAACACTCTCTTTTATAATACCTTGTCGTAACCAATCATCAATTTGATTGTTTACCTGTAATTTCTCAGAACAAGATAAACGTCTGGCTCTCTGACACACAGGAATATCATTTTTGAATTTAATATTCATTTTTAACTTAGTACTCTTAATTTTATTACATTTATAATCCTTAACTAGAGAACTCAAATCATTTCTAGTATTAAAGTTTTTAACATGCGGCAAATCATAACTAGAGTTTTTTATCACACTTGGAACAGAAACATTTGAATTAAAATGAACACCCAAAGAGGATCCACTTTCACTCAATAAAACATCGCTCTTTGCATGGCCTAGTTTCTTTATTTCAGAATATACACTGGGATGTATAATAAATTCTTCGGTCAAGGTCGGTGATATTGCCGTTCGAACACTTAGACCGGGAGAGTGTTGATTAAGAGAAAGATTTATCGGTTTAACTTCTACCATACGCTGTTCGCCAAAACATGAACTTAATGTTATGATCTCTTCGGAAGGTGTTTGCACTCTAATTAGTGAGGAATTTAAAACTGGGATCTGGCAACCTGAATCGATCAAGGCTGTTACAGGCTGATTTTCTACAAAAATGTTTACGTATTGAAGATTTGCGAATTCATCGCTATTTTGTTTTTCGCTCTCGATTTTCAAAGTATTCACGTTTATTCTATTATGGATGTGGTCGTTAGATTCTTTAGGTTTAAAACGCTTCTCACAGTCTCTTGCGCAATGAGATGAATCACCGCATATATAGCAATTTTTATTTTCTCTTTCAAGATATTGGGGATAGTTCTCTTTAATCTTTGGTTTAAAGTTTTGTGATCTATTTTTAAAGGGGTCTTGGATATATTCATAAGTAATAGGAATTTCTTTATGTGATCCGCTTCTAGATGAAATATAAATATCGCACTCTTTAGCTAAGTCAATAGGCCTGAACCAATCTTCTGCTTCTCGAATGCCAATATGAGTTGCAGTTTCCTTATTTAAAGTTTCAAATAATTTATCAGAAATTATAAGATCACATAGAGATTCAAAGGAATTAACTTTTCTTAACGAACAATAATATTGGAAGTTTGCCGTCAATCTTGCAGCAAATTGGATGTATGTCTCGTCGGATGATTTTACAGCATTTTTAAATGAGTTTAAACACTCGCGAGGGGTTAATTGGAATTCTCTGAGTACTATAGATTTTAGTTTTTCATAGTCATTTAGTTCCTCTTCTTTAATATACAGTAAGACGTTATGAGCTCTTTCGCCCAGAAGATTTATTAAAATTTCAGATTTATATTCGTCATTTATTTTCTTGGTTAAAAATGCGCGTTCTAATGATTGGAAGAACAGATTAAAATTTTCAGATCTGGTGGGAACAGGAAGAGATAAAGTTCTAATACTGTTTATCATATTTTCTATGTTAGTTTCGAACTGTTTATCTTCGACTTTAGCTGCAGGATTTAAACTTAATGCTTTATTTTTAGCCGTTTGAAGTTCGACTTCTTTTCTAATTTTGCTAACTGAAGTTTCGCGAGCTCAATTTTCTGTTTTTCTAAAGTTACTCTCTTTTGTTTCGCGATACTCTCTCATCTATACAGTTTTGAATTAAAGTTTTAACGAAATCTGGATCACTTTCAAATGTACTACTGTTCTCAATTTTAGTCTTTAGTTTAGCTATAGTGTCCGTACTCTCCACAGTACCGTCTAGATCCTCAACAACTCTTATGAAATCCTCTTTAAGAGCGTTTTTATACATTTTAGAAAAATATGGAAAGATCCTACCTTTTTTTTTTTTCTAGCTCCCTTGTTGCTCGCACGTACGATGTATCCAATAATTGAAAAAAAACTTTGATTCCACTGATTTCACCTCTTCGCAGGTTATATCGTTGAAATTGTTCGAATTGACACCTCTTCGCAGGTGTTTGTGAGTGATTCCAACCTCTACACAGGCGGAATTTTCGTCGATGGGTTCCAACCTCTACACAGGCGGAATATTTGTCGATCGTTCGTTGAAAAATACACCTCTACACAGGTTATTTTATTCAACAGTTCCAACCTCTACACAGGCGGAACGAAGTTTTCGAAAAATGGCGGCGCGTCTCCTCCACGGACGGCTTTTGTTCACGTTCCAAACTTTGATCAAAATCGAAATTTTTTTTTTCAATCCCGGCCTCTACACAGGCGGAGTATTCATGCTGAGTTCAAACCTCTACACAGGTTGAACGAAGTTTCCAAAAATGGCGGAGCGTCTCCTTCACGGACGCTTTTGTTCATTGTCCAGACTTTGGTTCAAAATCGAAATTTTATTGATCGCGGCCGAGCCCCATAATTTGTGGGAGACAACAAGGGGTCCAAGACGTTTGTCTTTCTTCTATTTTATTTTAAAACTTAAACAAAAATTAATTAAAAGGTAGCTATTTTAACAGATAAGTTTGACGATGATATGCAGAAGGTAACGCCTGCTCGCGCACCTCTCGCTTTTTTCATCTCTCTTCAAAGTTCCCTAGTTTCAGTTCTACTTTCACTTTAGCTGCGCCTGCGCGCGAAGACTGCGTGGAGTTGTCGATAACCATTGGATCCTACATATATGATTAAATTTTTGGTCAAAATGTCTTTAAAACAATTTTATGCATATATTCTAATCTAAGTGACTCTAAATATCATGAAAATTATCCATTTATGCGCTTTGCAAAATCACGGTTTCGAACGTAGTCGGATACCTTAAAAAGTTTACCCAATATTTTTATGAAGTTGCAGTTTCTCTTCTCAGCATGCATTTTTGTTGGTAATATTTAAATACCTATTTTTGCCACACACATATTCTTTGTTCCCCTTTCTGTTTAACTAATGTTATCAATATGAGTAATAATAAATTATATCTTCTGCTTTCCCTTGTTATTTATAAATTATTCATTCGCAAAAAGTATAAAATGTATTTTTCGAGAGAATTTAGTTGTTTATGATCAATAAATTTAGAAAGCATCTTTGAAATTGTCTAATTTTTTTAACGGACTATCCTTTGTTATTTCATAGAATTCCTAGTTATTCCATAGAATAACTAGGTAAAGTATGAAATTTTCATCTATTATATACTTTAACTGACATCTAGTTATTTCATGAAATACCTAGTTATTCTATGAAATAACCTAATTGTACACTTTTACGGTAACACACATACACACACACACACACACATATATATATATATATAAATTGTTATTATTTAATAAAAAGTAACTAAAATAAAATTTTCTTATGTGAACTAAGTAGGAATTGACTTAAAATTTTTTTTTTGTATTATTTGGTTATTTTTCACTTACTAGGCCAAGATTTAAATAAATTTAATGTACTCAGACATTAAATGCACGACATCAATAAGGGAAAGAAGTTCTAACCTGGAGAGCTACTTTCGAAGTACAGAGTTTTTAGACAAAACAAAGATTCTACTTACATAAGCGTTCGGACGTCCTCTGGCGGTTACAAAGAGAATTTGTTAGGAAATTCTTAAGAGATCTATTTGAAAATGCCAAATTTTCCACGAAAAATATTACCTCAAAAGCATAATTTCAAATAGTTTTGAATATTAATTAAATAAAAGGATGAAAAATATCCAAATGATTCATTGAGTCAAGAGTTCAGGAATAAAAACGCATAAGCATGTCTAAGAAATATTTTATTAAAAAGTAAGAGATCAGAAACACAAAAGTACATATTTAAACTTTAACATAGATGACACCGAAAAATTAATGCATCATTGTTCGCTAAATTAAATAAATACACGAAAAAAATCCGTTTCTATAACATAAACACTAATGCATCATTGTTCGCTAAATTAAATAAATACACGAAAAAAAAGTTTCTATAACATAAACACAAAAACAAAGAAAGACAAAAATTATATTAGTTTTAATAGTAATATAAATAAATTTTTTGAAGATTGTACCTAAATTGAATTAAAAAAAGTGTTTACTGGGAAAATAAATGAAATTTTTTCTGACACTTATAAATTTAGGCATTCGGAAGTCGAATTCTAGCTCTGTAATATATTTCTTTAGGATGTAACCAACTGTAGCTGTTGTCGAAGACGACTACATCTGAAAAAAATATATAGAGAGTTATAAAAACCACTACACACACACTGTGTGATTACAGATAATCACATAAAAATAAAATATAAAAATAGAGTAAAAATTAAAGTACGATAAAACATTTTATGTTTTAAATTAAATATTCATATAAATATATAAATATACACTGCTCAAAACAATTAGGGGAGCAAGAAAAGTGAAAAAAAGCCGCATTAAGCATACACGCGTATCAATGCGCAATACAGAAAAAAAGGTGTAAAAAAAAAATTTGGAATTAAGCTTTAATTCTTTGAAAATATGGAAAAAACATGAAAAGATGATTTAGGGCAACAATTTGGTTACATATAAACGATAAAAAAAAAAGGAACTGTTACATGATGCATGAGTTTTAATAGGGCGTGTGGTTTCAAACAGCTAAGACTGCTGCACACCTGTTTGCCATGGATGCGATGAAAACTTTGGGGAATGTTCCATCATTGTCTCGAACAGTAAGGCGGCCTTTCGCGCAGCATGCGTCGTCCGAAATAAATACACGAAAAGAGCACGCTGGCCATTACATACGCTGTATTGTTTCTATAACATATGCGGTCGGGCAATCCTGGAAAAAACAAAGGAACAATGGCTACAGCGTAAATGACATAAAATTATATTAGTGCCATTTAATAGTCCGTAATATAAATAACCATTTTTGAAGATCTTTCACGAACGAATGCGGGGTTATTTTGAATTCCAAAAGAACACGTCGGGTGTTTACTGAATTGGGAAAATAAGCATCCAATCATTTTTTGTTGCCCATCTTCTTCGGGCCGCATAAATTTGCAGACCATTGGCCTACGTGCATAGAGCCCTCCCTCATGAAGCCGATTACGTGCTGTTTGGCTCGACACCCTTCGTCCTGTAATATATTTCTGTTTCGACGGGCTGTTAATGTATATACCGGTCATAACTTGATGTAGTGGCACGCGGTCGTTGTCGAAGACGACTACATTTGAAAAAATATATAGAGAGTTATGACAAAACCACTATAACACACACTGTGTGATTACAGATAATCACGTTGTTAAAAGTAAAATATAAAAATAGAGTAAAAATTTACAGTTACGATAAAACATTTTTGCAAAAATCTCCTTTTTCTCGTTTTAAATTAAATGGTTTCATATATAGTCTTTACATTACGGATGATAATATGTTATATTGGTATACATCTTTGCTTATAAAATCATGCCCCCCTAATTGTTTATGTATATTCATATATAAATATTTATATATATATATATATATATTTATATTCATATATAAATATTCATATATATATATATATATATATATTATATTCATATATAAATATTCATATATATAATATTCATATATATATATATATTCATATATAAATATTCATATATAAATATTATATATATATATATATATTCATATATAAATATTCATATATAAATATATATATATATATATATATATATATATATATATATATATATATTTCTCTTTTTAAAATCACCTTTAGATTTTCCTAAAAAAAAGTTGTTTAAAAAGTCTTAAATGAATACACGTCCATAAAAAAAAATAAATAAATTGCATTTTGGAAATATTTAATTATAAAAGAAAAAAAATTGCGTGTGCTAATGACCACACGCTAAAAGTGAAAACTTTAAACTGCGTAATGTTATCTAAGGGATTAGTGCGGATTAGTTCGGTGAATCAAAAACAAGGTGAAAAAAGTATTGTCATATAAAACTATTTATTCATGTCTGCAAGCATAAAGTAATATTTGCTGCGAAATATACAATTATATTTACGAATTAATTATTTTCTAAGGAGGAAACAATAGGTTTATGGCAGCGTAAAAAATAGGTTGTAAATACTTTAGATTCAAATTTATTTAAATATCTAAGCAAAATTCCGTTAAGCGTTGCTCCATACTTCATCATGCTTTCATTTGGATCATTTGACATAGTTCAATTGAATTTTAATTAAAAAAAACACGTGTCTAAAAGGTTTTAAATTCAAAACTAATCGCGAGTTGCCGATCCGAGCACCATTTCGGACTAAAGCTGATGAAAACCGAGTACATAACTCACTCGAACCTAACGCTTTATTTAAGTTTACTCTTCAGCAAAACGCGCCTTAAGAAGTTATCACTTCAAAAGGTCTAATACTTTTAAGCTCAATTGTTACAACTGTAATAAAGAATAGAGATTACCCCTGATCATATGAATACTTATTGTATTACTATAATACTTTGAAACTTTTTTTCTAATGGGGCTGCGGATTGGTATTTTTACCATTGCAGACCTGATATCGCTTTTAGTGAGGCACCATATAGGCAATACCAATCACCGCAAGTAATTTTGACACACAGTTTCGTCCCCAGAGGGAGGCACCTGAGTTCTAACGATGCGAAATTGTACTTAGGAATTTAATTTTGCCGAGAGTACCAAAAGCAAACAGACACTAGTGATTTTTTATATGGCGCATAATCATACGCAGTCGAATTTCTGCATCATGAAAATCCACCGACTTGGGCAGGGGTCGAACCCGCAATTTTGGGTGCAGAAGGCCAGCGACAAAGAAACTACGCCACCCAGCCATTCCAACTCTGAAATATTGGAATGGAGCTTATTGAACTAGCATCTTCAATATTATAGAATGCTACATCTATCGAGTTACGAAAAAATCTGAACGTTAACTCTAACGATAAACCGACGATTATTTTAAAGAGCTGAATGCCACAGCCGGTGATATTTAACTGTCCAAAGAAAATTACATGTGCTCTCCTTTCCACTTTAGGATAAATATTTTTAGTCTACAAAGAAGTTGTTTCGGAACTTAACATTCAAAATAGTGTCAAATGGAAAGTCACAAATTATCCCCCCGATTCTGGGATATCAAGTTAAGCGGTCCAGAGACAAAGTTTTCGTTAAAATTTAAGTTTTTTGTTTCACTATATTGAAAGAATACTTACATTTTATGATGTCTACTTCTCATTTTAAAAATATATATGGCAGTGACTTGGTCTATTATTTTTAGTGTCTTTTGTGTTTAAGTTAACATACACATTTATAAATCTCGAGAATGGCAAGACTCTCTGTGGTTCATAGCCTCGGAGTAACTGCTCGAAACTGAACCAGTAGGGTTGCCAGATACAATGAAACGCTGCAGAGCCAGTCGGCATTGTTTCAAAAATTCCCTACTGCATGGCACCCTGAGTCATATTGAGTAGATTCGCTTGGCGACTACTACAACAACTACAAAGTTGCCGAACCCTGATATACATGCTTTATAATAAATATACTCTAAACTTCCTTAAAAAAATCTATAAAAATTATTTACGAGTTTCAGACAAGAATTCTGCCCTAAAATCATGTATGTACTCACATGTGCCTGGTTTGTCACATCTGAAAAGTCCCTTTTCAGGTTTATAGCAGGTATCTATCCTCTGTTTAGGTATGAGTTCAACAAGGTTAGATTTTTCTGAGAAATTGTCCTTGAAATATATCACAAATCCTATATCTTTATTCTTAGTTTCGAACTCCCATTCGAGAAAAGAACCCGGTTCCTTCACTTCGAAATACTTCTCTTCCTTTGAAAATCGCATCACAATCAACTTTTCAGCATCTGGGGCTTTTGATAGTACTTTTTCTGAGTTACACAGATAGTGTTTTTTGGGTACTTTTGATCCATGAATAATCTGAAATGAAATATATTACCCATCAATACACGTATTGAAACTATTTTAGTGAGAAATTTCGTTTGAACAGTACTCATTTGATGTTCATATTGGAGATTTTATAACTAATAAATACAATGATATAATTTAGCAAGCCAAGCATTCTTATGCATGCATTTTACTAAGGCGACCGACCAACCGTCCTCCTTTTAGAGATTATGTCCTTTTTTGAAAAGTGTTCTCCTACTTGCCCTCCTTTTCAATATTTTAAAACTCTGATCTGTTAATCTCTATTCAGAGATGAAACAAACATGTTTCCAATATGTCGAAGAATGGTCTGAAACAAGTATCACAGGAAATAACAGTTTTCAATGGTCTTTTTTGACTTCATCGCAAGTAAATTGGGCAGATATAGAAAATTGTGTTGAATTTTTACCGAAAGAAATGCCTGATATAAAAATCTATGACAATTGCTTGTTTGAATAAATTAGAAGATTGAATGTGTACTTAAATTCTAATAAATTGGAACAACTGGTAAATCAGCATGCTGAAATTGATAAAAGAAGGGTGGAAATACTTAATCATTCCAATAATGAACACTTTAAATATGTATGATAATTTAGTTATTCTTGTTGAATTTATGTTGTGCTGACCTGGAACAAATGCAGAAATTGAAAGAGTATTTTCAGTTGGTAATGATTTTTGGACAAGTGAGAAATCAAGATTGAATGTTAATACTTTAGTTGCAGCACTTACAGTAAAGCTCAATATAAAGGAAGATTTTTTGCTCCGAAATTTCCGATGTATTAAAAAATGATATACTGACAAAAAAAATATTCAATGGGAAAATACTCGATTAAGTATATAATTAAAAGGAATACAAAAGTAATTAGCGTATTTTTATTTTAATTAAAAAAATGTTTAAAATATTTACGTTGTAACTTTTTCTTAAATCTTTCGCGCGCGTCCTCCTTTTCATTGTAAAAAAAACTGGTCACCTTAATTTTACTCAAGTTATGAATAACAGATATCCCCACAAAATGCTTAAGGGGTCACAGGGGTGTTAAAAATGTTTCGAGAGCATTTTCAACAATCAATTTAAAAAATGAAAAGCGATAGAAATGTATGGTTTGCTGCCTTCTTCTTTAATTACTAGGATTTTAGGATGGATTTTATTCTCACCGTGTTTCACAATTAATTACAAAGTTTGATAACAGATGGCGCTTCAGAATGGGAAAACTATAAAAAAAAGTGTTATGTCCATTTTCAAATTTTGACATAAGTCGCCAAAAGGGTCGCTATGTCGCCAACGTGGCTGTATTTGTAATTTTTTTAATTAATTAGTTTTAATCAATTAATTTTTATTAATTATAATTAAATTATTGTATTGTCATCCAAAATGATCATGTACATTACTTTTCAGCTCAATTGAGCGCTTTAAAATGTATTTTATTAACGGTTGAAAATTCCACCATGATAAATAAATAAATAAACAAACAAACAAATAAAATATGCATAGAGATCGTGAGCTAATAGTAGGACTTGAAAAAGACGTAAGTTGGCGTCGAAAATTGATTTTCAGCCAAACTGGCCAATTCCGGTCTTTATTGTTACGAAAATGCAGACGCGATTCACGCTTTTTAGCGTTTTTAATTATATCTTTTCAAATAATCTTTATATATGTAATTCTTCTGTGCGTGTGTATGTAACTGAACTCCTCCTAAACGGCTGGACCGATTTTGATGAAAGTTTTTGTCTGTTCCAGTGGACTCGAGAATGGTTTAGATTTATAATTCGGTTTAGAAATATTTATTTAATAATTTTTTTTATTTATAAATTGTTGATCTTGGAATGTTTTACATTGGATCCGGCAGACTGCGCTACGATCGCAGTATCGAATATTCAAAAATCTTTTATTATAATTCAAGTTGGTCCCGACAGTTGGTGCTGTGATCATTTCAGGAAAATATTTTATCACTTCATGTTATTATTTTGTTGAAATTAATCGTGTGCTAATTAAGCTTATTCATAAGAATTTGGAATTTTTAAATTTAAGATGTGTGTACAGGACAACGTCTGTCGGGTCCTCTAGTACTTATGTAAGTCTAAAATGATCTAAGATCAAAGAAAGTAGATTAATAATGTACAAAGTATCTAAAAGATTGAACTTAGTATCTCTATGAAGATAGAAATACGAGTGAAACTTAAATTTGACAAATACTTACAAATGATTTGCAGAGTGGATCTCCATTCTTATCAGTTTTGTTACCTCCGAGAAATGCAGGAAGATCATCTGCGCTAATGGTTTCTAAAAGCTCTTCTTGATAACCTTCTGAAATGAGAAAATGAATACAAGGCTAAATAAAAAGAGACTTACAATTCAGCTTACTTTGTAACTTCAAAAAAAAAAATTCCATTTGCAATTATACAGCGCAAAACTCATTTAATTTGTTTTTATATTCCCCTTTTAAATGTAAGTTTTATATGCCTCTATACGCAGTAAAAGAGAATGTCTTATTCGTTAGTCTAATATTTATTATAAATGCGAAAGTTTGTGAGGATCTTTGTGGGTCTTACACGCAAAAACAACTGAATGGATTTTAATGAAACTTTACAGTAATATAGCTTATACATCAGAATAGCATACAGGCTATAATTTATAGCATAGACTATAATTTATAAAGATATTGTATGAAGTGTCCAAAATATAACGATATTTGTCAAGTAAGTAGGAAAAAATTCTGCCACCTGCGAGCAATTCTGGCCTGCGCTGCAAAAAAAGCCCCGTCAGCATATATCTATCTTTTTGTTTGTGAAGAACTTTTTTTTTTTGGCTACACAAGGTGCTCGCTTCTAATTAATTCCTCTGATCAGCATAATGCCTATTTTTTTTTATTTCAGAATAAAACTAAGTTTTGAAGGGAGAAGTTGTTATAAATCTCTCTTTATTTTAATGTTTTTTTATGATTTTATTATGCACATTTTGTAGTAAGAAATTGATCTTTTTTCCAAATAAATGCTTTTATCAGTTCTGATACTTAAAGTAAATAAACTTTCTCTTTCACACTGCATCATTTAGACAAATTTTCAAAATTTGTTTGTGATTAGTAGTTAATTATAACGCTATAATTTTAATTGAATAGGTAGATATAATTATTTTTATACTTAAAAACGCAATAACTACTGTACTGTATTTTTTGGAGTGTGAGAGTGAGTGAATATTAATGTCACACTGTTCAGCTACACAAGGGCTTTTTGCAACGGATCACGTAATTTTGAACTATGGTCAAGTGACGTGGACGACACCTGAGCTGGCACCCTCTTCTCCTAACTACCACACCACACCAACTTAGAAAGAATATTCTACTAATACTTAGCAGGAATATTCTTTGAAATCCACTCTTCCAAGATATATGGCAGCATGGGTTCCATGATGAGTATTTTAGCGGAAAAAATAATTTGTTAAAATTTAAGTGTCTTATATTACTTGCTACTCGAAATGTTTTGCGACGAAGCACTGGTTCAGCAAGCTTCGTGAAACATAATGTCAACGTCAGTTTCTTATCATATAAAGGATCATAAAATATGTTAATTACATGAAATAATATTAAAAAGTCTTAAAATTAAACCCTAGCGAACAGCAGTTCTGCAATTATTTAGTTAAAACAATTATTTATATGTTTTATATCGTGGTGTCAAAATGATACAGGTAGACGTTTAAGGGTAATCGAAATCCCAAACGTTCTAGTGTTAATAAGCTGAATAGAATTCCTGTCTATCATTCTGGAAATAATAAGCCCATTATTACCTCCGCTTAGAACGTAAACCGTAACTAAAATACCCAAATTCTTTGTAAGTTAAATCACCGCTTTAAACTGGCCTGTATTATATTATTGATAGTTGATTTTAAAGAGGTATTTAAATACATATGAGATCTCATTTATATTTAAATAGTTACCTGTTAGTTTCTTTGTTTTTTTTACAAATCTGAAACTAAAAACGCGCTGTTTTAAAGTTTCCGCATCCATTCTCCAATTCAAAACTTTAAGTACAAAGCATTAAATAACAATGCACTCACTTTCTCTAGATGCATAAAGATCAATAGTTGATACAGTTTTATGGGGTAAAAGGCGTTTACAACCTTAATTTTGAACTTTCGATATGCTTTAGGAATTTAATTTTAGAAATCATTATACATTCATATAAAAGAGTAGTAAAATTAACATGTTATGGACTCGAAATTAATATTTATAATAATATAAAGCAAAATTAGGAACATAAAAAAGATAATTGCTATTTTTATGGTTTATAACTCCCATAGTATTATCACAATATGGTTTTGATTTTTAAACTATTCGGTATTGTGTGAATGACAATTATTCACACAATATATAGGCACAATTTTGAGTGAATTAAGTCAAATTAAAAATACATTAAAATATTTTTATGTATAGCAAAAGAGATAATTTGTTACGTTAATTGCTATGCAAATAATGTTTCTGAAAAAGAGTAACAAAATAGCTATTTAACGAATATTTTCATGCATGCTTTAAATAAAAATAATTGCAAGTGCAAATTTAAAATCAAATATTTTTTCTGCAATAGTTTTACTTAAACATGGTCTACAAAAGTATATCAGTATTTCCGTTTAGTTTTATACTTATTTAAAAGCTTATTCAATAATCTTAGGAAACAAGAAAGATTTGAAAAATAGTATTAATCATACAATACCTGAGCCAAAGAATTTCATCTTTTGTATAAGGGCTGCAGCTAATACAGTTTTCACAATAGAAAATGCTAGCGTGAAATAATTCGATACTGTAAGAAGAACAAACATATAAATTTAGAAGAGAAGAATAATGTTCACTTATTTCATTATAATAATGAATTATTTTTTTCTAGATTCAAAATTATTCTTAGAAATTTCTCAAATACCCTAATCCATTTCTCCTTGAAATTCAAATACATTCATACAATAAAATACTTACAGCTAGCTCTCTCTCTGAAATCTACTTATATATTCAAATACTTATGAACTCGTCTACTATATTTCACAGATTCCACAAAGATTTTAGGAAAGAAGATTATTGAAGCTACAATCGTAGCTCATTTACCTATATTTTTGGATTTTTTTTTTTTCATCTTCTGTTTTTTGGTTCAAAATTTTTTAAAAATAATGACTAATTAAATTAACTTCAATTTACCCTGGAGGACAGGACTTTTCTTTCAATACTACATAGCAATTACGTATCGATACATATTTTTACGGAAAGTTGTCACTTTATTTTCTTTAAGGCCTAAATATTTTGGGCAATAATGCTAAACAGACAGGAGTGACTTAAGCAAAGAGTTTTGTCATCAAACGTAGCTAGGTAGTCATTAATGGCGACAAAAATGGACATTTCAGAACAAATCTAGAAATATTTAATGTGAATTATTTGACGAAATAAATCCAGAAGCCACTTGAATATACTTCATTGCCTTTATAAAGACCAATGCTGTGGAACGAAGTTCAATGTTAAGAATTTGGCAACGACTAAGCGTTTCATGCAGTATTGTGACTACTTACTTGAATTGCTGATTTATATGTTTGTGTGCCCTTAGTGCTCCTGTGGAGTTATGCGTGTGAGTTTATCGTTTCCTGTATAAACTGGGTGTCCCTAAACTTTACGTCAAGTGAGCACTGGGTGAAAGGGGAAGTCATATCTATACTGGGATAAAAATTTCCTATGCCTTTGTTAAGAGAGGATTAGCATATTATAGAAAACGTGGATAATTTTGACACCCTCCGTCACATCATTAGTTACTGTGACCACAAATTCCACAATTTTACAATGATTTTTTTCCCTAACTAGATCTCTTACATAACCTTGATACTAATCACAATCCCAAATAGAGCAAAAAATTTTGCAGGTTTAGTTTAACCCCTTCCTGGCTTTTCCCGATCTGATCTCGGGCAGGCAAAACGTACCATCCTGGCTCATCCCGAGTGTAGCTCGGGTACAGTGAAAATTTACACTATGACATCGATCTTTTCCGAATTATTTTACTTGTGCTTTTTATGGTTTCGAATAATTGAAAAGTACCACTTGGTGGAATTTTCTGCAAAAAATGGACGGCCTTCAACTGAGAACATCTCCTCACGCTTATCTGAAAAACACTTTGCTAACTATATCCTCTCAACAGAGAAAAAAACTAATCCAACACGACAGTGTACACTGCTGACCACACAAAATGTAACACCAAGATGGGCCAGAGATATCACGGTGAAATTTATTTAGAAAATAACACATTGTGCAAAGGTCAAACGATTCCAAGTACAGTTTCTTGTGACGTGTGGATGATGACAAAATCAGTAGTTAGTGTAGCCGCCATTTTTTGCTATAACCGCTGCCCACGCCTTAGCATAGAATCAAAGAGACTTTGAATGTATTCTTGGGGTACAACTGTCCACCAGGCTTCCACCAGGTTGACGTGCCCATCAAGTTCTGTTTTTTTTTTTTTTTTGGTTTAAATTATTTGGTAACGGAGAAATGCTTCAAGAGTTTTTGGTATATATTGTCATGAATATCAATACATTCTCTTGTACTATTACGTCTTCTATGACACTTTTCTGTTTTCCCTGAAAGTGCTGATATTGAGAAGAGGAGGTAAAATTTATTAAAGTAGAGAAAGCCTGCGCAACGCTGGGCCGAGAAGCTAATATTAAATTAATAATATGAAATTACTAACAAAATATTAGACTAAAAGAAAATTTTCCACCAAAAATTCAATAAATTGTTTAAACCACATACTGAGTAAAAGTGAGCAAATGACTAACAAGACTTCAACCAATAAAAATATCTATGGCACAGAAGTTCATTTTTTCTTCTGAGTAGCCTATTCTTAGTATTTACTTGACTTAAAATATACATTGTAAACGCCATCTAATCCTTCTATAACAAGTGTTATAAATATCTTTTTAAGTAATATCAACCATAAGTAGTTTTTCACTCGGCTTTTTCATCGGCCCTTTAAACTGAAATGCATTGTAAATTTTTGAAAAGTAGTGAAAAAAAATATGAGCAAATCACGTATTGAATGAATTATAGATACTTACCGTTAATAAAAACCACTTTCTTTATTCTTTCAGGGTAGTTATCTTGAAATATCAAGGCAAATTGTATTAGACATTCAATGACTGTAAAAGAAAAACAATGATGAAATTTACTTTAAAAGATACGATTTATATATATACAGTGGGTGATCGGTTAACAAACACTTTCACGAAAGATTTTTGTGTTCGGATAACGAACAGATCGGTTAACGAACACTTTCATGAAAGATTTTTGTGTTCGGATAACGAACACTTTCAAGAAAGATTTTTTGTGTTTGGACAACGAACACATATTCGGAGATGATCAGGGAGACACCCCTGAAATTATGGATGAAATTTTGACAACTGCTAGAGATCTGGAATTGGAGGTGAACGAGGATGACATAGAGGAGCTCATAATGGGACATGAAGATGAACTGACGATAGAAGAACTCCAAGAAATTTTGAATGAAGAACACCAAGAAACACAACGAAATACGTCTCCTTCTGAACAAGAGAAATACGAAAGAGGACCAATGCCGACATCTGCCATTAAAGATCTTTTGAAAAAGTGGGAGGATGTCAGAGCAGTGGTCTTATAATGGCACCCAAACCAAGCTGATGTCAGTAGGGTTGGGGATCTTTACAACGACAATGCTATTAATTACTTCCGGAAAATCCAGAAAAAGTGAGAAAAGCAATCGACATTGGACATGTTCAATGTTCATGTTCATGCAAAAAATGAAAAGGATTGATAAATATGGAAGACTATATGTATGTAGTATTTTTTAAAAAACTTACTAAGAAATTATACATTTTTTAAAATTTAATTTTTAGGGTCTCCAGAACGAATTAATCGATTTTACTTAGAAGTCTATGGTGAATCAATGATCGGCTAACGAACAAGGTCTTGGAACGGATTATGTTCGTTAACCGATCACCCACTGTATATATATATATATATATATATATATATATATATATATATATATATATATATATATATATATATATATACATATATACTTGAGACTTGAACTTAGATACTTTTATTCCGACTAAAGAAATTGTGATGATTTGATCTTTGGTGGCATTATTTCTATTGAATTTTACAAAATGACAAAAAAAATTCTGTATTTCTTAAAAATGATTTACAGAAATAATATTCAGTCATGTACGTATACATGTGCATATAATTACCAATAGACGTGGTATAAAGACTTAATGAAACTGTCTCTCGTTTTTATTACGAGATTTTGTGTGATTTAATCTGGCCCCGTTGCTTCTACTTTCAATGAATCTACGTTCATTTCCTAAGAATCAGAATAAAAGAAAAATGAATTTTTTTGTTAACACTTGTATAAGCTTTCTCATTATGGATTTAAAAGGAGAAAAAGCAGAGAATATAGGCTTTAGTTTAGATTAAAGCATAGATTATGCGAGAAATTAATGAAATAGAAATAGTGTTATTCTAAAACCATGGTAAGAGTCGCTGATGTCGTTACTAATGAATAGAATCGAGAAATGAGTCTAGATTTTGTTGTGGATTCTAAAAAGCATTCTAAGTATAAATCATTATGTATGTTCGTACGCATATGTCACACTCAGCAATGCAAGCCACACAGTCAAGTTTTGAAGAGTCCCCCAAAAAGTATAATACAAATTTCTAAAGTAATATGTTCTACAAAATTTTAATTTTATTTCAAAACAATTTCATGTTTTAAGGTATTCGACTACGTACGGAATTGGGATTTTGTAAAAGCGTACAAACGAATATTTTTTTTATCATTTAATGTCATTTAGATTAGAATACACGTATAAAGTTGTTTTAAGAATATTATTACAAAAAATAATTTAAATGAAATATTTTGGCAAACAATGATCTTAGAATTACATATTTTCAAAACATTCTCCTTTTATAAAAATTGCTTCGATAATAATAATATCGTGCTTATATATATCTACGACTTTTCCAGAGGGCCAGAACAAGAAGTTTTGAAAAATTCACATTAGTTTCAGAATTATTACCAATTGAAATAATTTTCCGTGTTTTTTTTGTTAAAATTTCTCAATTCTGATTTTTAAAGTATGGACAAATCCAGTTCTAAGTGAATTATTTAAAAATTCCTATTTCAGGTTCTGCAAAGAGGTTTAAGCTACATACAGGCAAAATAGTATTATCATAGAATCATTTTTATTAAAAGGAGAATGTTTTGAAAATAAATAATTCTATGTTCAGTTTTTGCCAAAATCTTGCGTTTAAATAATTTTTATTGTAATAATATTCTTAAAACAATTCTATACGTGTATTCTAATCTAAGTGTCACTAAATATTAAAAACAGATGTTCGTTTGTACGCTTTTGAAAATTTACGGTTCCAAACGTAGTCGAATACCTTAAGTTGTGCAAAGTTCTTTATCATTCTTGCCTAGTATATATTTTAATCTTCAATATACAGTTAACAATAAATACTGAGTAAATTTCTGACCACTAAATGAATGCAAAATCTCTGAATATTAAATTTAAGTATCTAATAACAGAGAATATTACATATTTCAATACTTACATTCTTTGTGAGTTGCTTTGAGAAAAGAAAATTCTTTAAAATTGAAAACAAAGATTGATTTTGTCTCTGACTTTCCTGTCTGTAAAACATATATATTAAACAATAAATAAAACATTATTGCTATTTCACATTTGTTGTTCAAGTTACAACTACATACGGTGTTTAAATTAGAAATTCGTTTCATAACCTTAAGTCACAATTACAAGAAACTAAATTTTGAATTTGTACCATTGGATGATTTGTATATATAGAGTAATTTTCAAAGAAATTCGTTTATTATTTCTCAGCATTTTTAAAATAATGCAAGTTTTTAAGCAACATTTTAAACTAAATTTTTCTCTGTACGTCTGTTATTAATAATATCAATACCTCTTATAACTTATATTAATAACTAAAATGTAACTAAGCAAAGAAATTCATCAATAACAAACAAAAATTCAATGCATGATTTTAAATACAATAAAAATAACATTCTCTCTTCTAGAATGAAGCAGAAAGAACATTAAAATTGAAATTGATTATGCGATGCTAATTAAAAGTAAGAGAATTAGTTGTTATAACTTATCTCCAAATGAAATGAGGTAGAATCGTACTGAATTCTTAAATGAACTAAACTGATTGAGAAATTCTTTTTGCAAGAAGCAACTTTTTATATACTTTAATTTCAATATTTTTCATTCAGTTCAGAATTGCTGCAAAAAAGTTCTGTTAAGGGCACAAGTTCTCTCGATAACTTTAGATTCTACTGCTAAATAACGTATCATTAATTTTAAAATTCTATTCTCCTACATCATTTTTTTCTAAACACTATTCTCATGACACAAAAAACATTTCAAAAACTATTTAGACGAATATTAAAATACAGTAATATCCTCGAACTTACGGGATAGGTGATACTGAGCTGTAACAGCGTAAGTCGAATGCGCCTTAAGTCGGGGTATAATTTCTCATATAAATACATACAAGTTATTTTTAGTTAGAGTCACAGACGAAAGAAAATACTTTTTTTATTTCTAAGGCTGATTATGAACAGTTACAGCAAGTATAAAGAAGGAGCTGAAACAGAGTTCATTAATCTAGTGCAGGGATGGCCAACGAGTGGCACGCAACATAATACACTGCTGGCCAACGTAAATGCAACACCGTGAAGGAAGCATGCAAATAACATTAAATTTACAACATGCATCAGCGGAGATGAGATATGCGAATGATTAGAATTTCAGCGCAGACACACATCACGCGCGCCTGTGGCACCACCTCAAAGGGCTATTTAAGGCTTGGAGATTTCAAGTTCGGCAATTGTGTTTTTCTTGTGGTTTTTCCAAAAACAATCAGTTATGTCTCGTAGAAAACATCGATCAGTTTTTGATCAAGTATCCGAGTTCGACAGAGGAAGGACAGTGGCCAACCGAGATTGTGGATTATATTTCAGAAAAATCGGTAGTCGTGTTGGACGAAACCAAGCAGCTGTAATGCGGATATGTGACAGTTGGATGCAGGAGGGTAAAACAGACCGACGTGGTTGATCGCATCCACCTCAGTGCACCACTTACCGAGAGAACAGGCAAACTGTGCGCATGGCAATGACGGATCGCTCAGTCACATCACGAACCATAGCACAGCACATTGAGTCTGTAACGCATCATCCAGTGTCTGCGCGTACCATTCGACGCTATTTACAGCAGAGTGGTATGTCCGCAAGACGTCCATTGCTTGGTTTATCCTTGACGCCGAACCACAAACGTCTCCGCCACCAATGGTGCGATGAAAGAAGGATGTGGGCGGAAGAATGGAATGAAGTTGACTTTGCTGACGAATCACGCATCTGTCTGCAACACCACGATGGTCGGATTCGAGTCTGGAGACACTGTGGAGAGAGTGCTGAACGTTATGCACGGCCACACTGGTTCTGCACCGGGTATTATGGTATGGGGCGGTATTGGATATCACTCTCGAACTCCTCTAGTACGCATTGAGGGTATTTTAAACAGCCAGCTCTACATCTCCGAGGTGTTGGAGCCAGTTGTCCTTCCTTACCTTCAGGGCTTGTCCACAGCCATATTTCAACAGGATAATGCGTAACCACACGTGGCACGCATTGTCCAAAAGTTCGTCGTCAATCACCAGATTGAATTGCTTCCCTGGCCGGCTCACTCTCCGGATCTTTTGCCGATGGAAAATATATGATCCATGGTTGCTCGACGATTGACCCAGATTACACGCCAGTTGCCACACCGGATCAACTTTGGCAACGTGTGGAAGCTGTTTGGTCTGCTGTTCTCCAAGAACACATCCAAAATGGATGTGTTCTGTGACACATCCAAAATCCAGCGGGGATCTCCAACAATGGAGGCTACTCTGGCTACTGATTCTGGCAGGAACCATACTTCACAGAAGTCTATAAATTTAATTATTTGATACTTGGTCCACATGTTATCTACAAAATAAATTTTGTTGTGCTATCTCTTGTCTTTCTTGGTGTTGCATTTACGGTGGCCAGCAGTGTTCTGGCCACTGTTCAAAATGGTTTGCATTTCAGCTCAAAACAACAAAGTACACTATGAAGCATTATGAGCAAACGCGAGTTATCAGTCATAGTGTGCCAGGTGGCAGGGAGCACACTCGTTTGTTCTTATCTTACAATCCAAACATAAGTTATTTATCGTCTAATCTGCGACAACAGAAGTTATACTAATGTTACTTTAATTTGAATTACACGTCTAACTAAAAAACATTTACAACAATGCAGTGCAAAATGTATTTTTTGTAGTAAATACAGAGTTTTGAGTTGTTAGTATTTAGTTTTATTATTTTCTCAATAATCACAAGTTAAAATTATTTGACGACACTCCTGTACCTCACTAAGTATTTCTTTAGAAAAGATGGCACGTTGATCCATAAAAAGTTCGTCACCGCTGATCTTGTGTATCTCTAGCACTTAGACGGGGACAGTCCGCCAACTTTACACTGTAACACTTGAAGAGTATCAACCTGAGGTGGGTGAGACATAAGGCGAAGTTGTAAATCTTTTAGCCACTAAAAGGGAATCCAGGTACACAACGAGGAAGTAGACGTACTGCGCACGGTTTTTTAAAAAATTTACCTTGAATGGAAGAGGGAAAAGCACTTTTGCGAAAAGAGCTATTGCAGATATGTTGGTAGCAATAGATGAAGGGAAAAAATGAAGAGTTAATTTTGGCGAGATTGTATTTAGTGTTTTGGCGAAGATTGTCCGAAGAATCTGTTAGGCTTAACGTATGACGCCTCCAATTAGGCTTAATGCAGCTGCATTCAAAAAATTTTTTTGAAGTTTGAAGTATTTTGCACTTTTTAATTTTTTTTAATGCCTGCAGCGTAAAATATATGCTAAGAGATGATCCCCGGAAGGATAACTTGATAAACAAAAATATAACATTTCATAATAGCTCATTACAATTTTACGATGCAGTGTTCAGCATAACGTTTTTCCATTTCATAAATATAAACTACTATTTACTTGAATATAATGGTATCTTTTAAATCGAAACCAATTATTTAATTTCATTAATAATACATTTGTAGCATCTATTTATATTTCCAATTTCGATGCATAGTAATGCATTTTTTTTTATTAATCCGACATCCTTTCGACAAGAAGCCGGCCAATACGAAAGAAAATATCAATTTGGGGAAAAAATGTTCAATAAAATCTTAGATAACACAAATTCAAAATCGCAAACCGAAGTTATTTTGATGTAGAAATTTTCATAAAATCTAACAAAGAGTCTGCAGGCTCTTGAAGATTTTTTCTCCCACACAAGTACCTCGTAGTATACTAATACCTTTTTTCCTACTTCTTTTGTTGGAAAAAACTCGCTCTTCCATTGGAGTCTATATTTTCTAAAATTTGTAACCTTTCTTCAATTAAATTGAGGTGTGTAAAATTCCCAACCACATCATTCTATCTTCTGATTGAACTGGGTCCAAGGATTCTTCTTTTTTGTTCTACTTTTGTTCATGCATTTTTATCAGCTCATCAATTGTCAGCTCCTGATAGTGGCAATTTAGTAGTTCTTGAGCGTCATAACTATCGATTTCTAAATTTATAATCCTGCCTAAATTTTTTGAAAAAACACAAAATAAATTATAGTGGCTAAGCGTCGGTTCCGTGAGATATGGTGACCGTGGTAGCCCATTGGTCAAGGTATCTGATCGTGGCTGGAATGCCATGAGTTTGAGGCCAGTAACACTAAAAACCCGCAGTGTAGGGGAGCGATGCACGTTAAATCTGTTGAGAGTTTAAACATCCTCCCGTTGGCGTAGTGCGGCAGTTAAGAGAGGGGGATGCCAGCTCAGGTGTCATCCTCGTCACTTGACCATGGTTCAAAATTTCGAAGTCCGTCGCCAAAAGCCCTCGTGTAGCTGAACAGTGCGCTGTTAATATTCACTCACTCCGTGCGATACGTCTGAATACGTGCGTTAGCTAAACAGGAAGCGTGGAGTCAGTAATCAAGTTGTGTAGCTCACAAACAAAAGACGAATCGACGAGATTGGAAAATCGCGTAACTCCGAGTTTGTGTAAGTCGGGGTAACGCAAGTAGAGGTATTACCGTATATACTTAATAGATTAAAAATTAGGAATATTTCTTAAATATATAAAATTAAAATAAGTAATTCAAAACGATACATGCCTTTTTGCTGTGTTCTCGCAGTTTTATTTCATCTTTTTCCAAAGTTACATATGCATAGTTTAAAATGTCCGTTTTTTTCAAGGAAGAAAATACTCCTGAAAAATAAACCAAAAAGTAATAAATTGATTATTCCTTTATCCGAAAGAGCTTTGAAAATATATTTATTCTACATACAGAATTTTGCTTAAGCCCATGAAGATATACATATAATGTCCATAAATTATCAGAATTTTTTTACTATTGGAGAGAGGGAGAAACACTGAATCATCCCAGTCGAAAACGAGTTAGTTTCCACTTTTTACGGTCAGTTTGCCTTTTCTTGTAGTCAACGTTGCTTTTGCCAGGAAATAAATGTCGCAGGGAAATGATTAAATTAGGGATTTCATCATATCCCTAAGGGAGAGGATCAATTCACGCAAGATGTTAAAATAAGAACTCTGTAAGGTGATTTCCCTCAGGAAAGTAAGTGATTTGATCAAATCCCTAACTTGTTTCAGAGAAATGATGAAATAATAGTGTCAAGAGATTAAAAGTGTTCATTTAGCAAATATTGTGCATTATATATTGAAAGTAGAGTAATTAATAAAACAATAATTAGGAATTCGAATAAATAATTAATTACAAATTATTTATTCGAAATTAATTAACAAAATAATTAGCTAATAAAGCTGGTACTTTTTTTTAAAGGATATTTGTAGTATAATTTCAAACATTTTTTAAAATTATACATTAATATAGTACTTCAGAAATATTCTTCTCTATTTGTAACACCTTTTTTCAGTTATTATTTCCATTTTAAAATAGCTTTTTTTATTATTAAGAAGCTTTTTATTTATCTATAAAAAAGGCGTGGTCGAATTCCCTAATTTGTTTGTTTACATTTTTCAATTTAAGTTTTATCCAGTTTCTAATTTTCAGGCATACAAAAGTGATTTATCAATCGAAAGATAATAATGCAAAGAGAGAGAAAGAGAACATAACTAAATAAAACTAAAAAATTATATTCAAGTCATTTTGTTTAAGTGCGTCAAGAAGCCCGGCGCTGCCTGGCACGGACGAGGGGAGGTAAAAGGGGAAGGGTAACAAACGAAAGCAGAGCTCACCAAATGCTGACTTGTTCATTTCATTATTTCACTAAAACAGTTCGGGGATTTGATCAAATCACTTACATCAGGGAAATGACCTCAAAGAGACGTTATTTTAACATCTTGCGTGAATTGATCATCTCTCTTAGAGATTTGATGAAAAACCTAATTTCATCATTTTCCTACAACATAAATACTAAACTAGCTTGTTCTTTTGGAGGCATAAAAAAACCGTTGATGCGAAATATATGTGACGAAATTCGCAAAATGTTTGAAAATAAAGCTATGATTCCATAAAATACGCTTTTTTAAATCAACATTTTAGTTAATTTAACGTTTTTAAAAAATGATAAGTATATTTCGATTACTATTTTAACGTTCTATGAGAAATTATCAAATTAAATTTTAAGCAAATTGCCACCCGTTTAAAATTTTTAACATTGCTTTTCAGATTGGCATCATGTCTTCCTTTTTTTTAACGTTAATAGATGTATTAACCATTACCTATTGAAGTATTTTATTTAATTTTTGGATCGTCCAATTCCTTTTTGATTCTTTAACAAAATTAAAAGTAAATAAATGCAATAATTCTCCATTTACATTTTCTGTCGATACATGACATCTCTCGATATAATTATTTTTTTTAGTTTACCCACTAACAAAAAATATCCTTTTAATTACAACTTTATCTCTGCGTAAACTGCCATATCGTTACATTTCAAAATAAAATGATGCAACATTGCATCCTCCAGTTATTCTGAACAAGCACGACATTTACTATACTTTTCGAATTGATTGGGACCAACATTTTTTTTTCTTATCTGATTTGGTATATGATTACCAGTCATGTCCCGAATCACCTCAAATAGTTTATACCAGCCCTGAAGTAAGCTGACGGATCGACCTTGATTATAATTTACTCGTCTGATTTGTTTTAGAACATTAGTAGTTCAATTGTGAGCCTTTCAGTGTTGGTTATAATTTTGTGTTCCATGTAACGCGTGTTATTTTTTGATTGTTCAGAGATGGATATTCTCCGAGGAAGCGTTCTAAAACAATCGCTCTTAATGAACACACTTCTATGACTATGAGAGATATCGCTACCGTAGCTGGTGTGGGCAAATCAAGTGTTTCATGAATTTTAAGAACATTTCAAGATCGATGATCATCGTCTCCAAAAAGAAAAGGAAAATATGGGCTTAAACGGAAAAATACTCCAAGAACTGATAAAATTCTAACAAGAAATAGCAAAATAAAATTAAGAAATGCATAGACCTTCGAAGGGATTTATTGGATTATGGTGTTGAAGTACCTCAACATTATAGAAAAGGGTTCTGGAAGTTAGCCGTAAATCATCAAGACCGAGAAAAAAGCAATTCCTAACTCAGAAAACGATGAAAAACGTTTAGCATAGGCCAAAAATACTGACCCTGGACTGTTAAAGACTAGAAGAAGGTGATTTTGGGTGATGAAACGGATTTATTTAAGAAGGGATACAAATCAAGTGTAGTTAGACGAAGTGAAAATGAAATTCTGCTGCCAGATCGTATCCAACAGATTGAAACAAATTCTCAAGAATCACTTGGCTGAGATGAATTGCAGAAAAACAGAATAAATGATTAAAAGTGTTATACAAGTGTGGTTCCTCGATAATGAAGTCAAGGACATGTGCATTACACTAGTGGAGTCAATACCAAGACGAGTTGAAGAGGTAATTTATATGCTGTAGGAGTACTAATATAGAGATTTTTTCTGTTTTTTAAAGTATGTAATGATAAAAAAGGCTAGGGTTTTAGGAAAAAACCGTTTTTTACCATTTGTCCCAATTAATTCTAACAGTATAGTACTATCGAAAATCACATGATTCTCAAGGCTTCCGATTGAGGAAGATATAAAAGCCGAGATCTTAGGAATGGAAAAATAATACTTTTGAGTATTGTCCTTTGTTCACATGTGTTTCGTTTCATTCTTTTTATATGTTAGTTAAGGTATCCGACTACGTTCGGAACCGTGATTTTAAAAAAAGCGCATCAATAGATAATTTTCATGATATTTAGTGTCACTCAGATTAGAATACATGCATAAAATTGTTTTAAGGACATTTTGACAAAAAAAAATTTATTTAAATATAATATTTTGGCAAAAAATTAACTTAGAATAATCTGTTTTCAAAATGTTCGCCTTTTGTGAAAAATGGTTCTATTATAATAATATTTTGCCTGTATGTAGCTCAGACATATCTACAGAGGCTCAACTAGAACTTTTGAAAAATTCACATTATTTTCAGAGTTACCACCATTTGAAATAATTATTGGAGGTTTTTTTTCTTAAAATTGCTCCCCTCTGTTGTAAAATATGAATAAACCCACTTCTAAGTTATGTATTTCAAAAATTCTAGTTGAGCCTCTGAACAGAGATCTGAGCTATTTACAGGCAAAATATTATTCTAATAGAAGCATTTTTCACAAAAGGAGACCATTTTGAAAAAAGATTATTCTAAGTTAATTTTTTGCCAAAATATTGCATTTAAATAAATTTTTTGTCAAAATGTCCTTAAAATAGTTTTATGCATACATTCTAATCTAAGTGACATTTAATATCATGAAAATTATCCATTTAAGCGCTTTGCAAAATCACGGTTCCGAACGTAGTCGGATACCTTAAATAAAATATCAAACTCAGTTAAAAAATACCAAAATGTTTTCTCATTTATTCAACGACTGCGGTTAGATGCGGATTATACCATAAATTAATCCCATTGTTTTATTTCCCGTAAAATCGTCATATATATATATATATATATATATATATATATATATATATATAGCAGGATAAATGACAATGTATTTAAAACCTATCTTAACCAGTATTTCTACAGGTATTAAAAGTAATGTTGAAACTTGGGGGACAAATAATGGAGTTTCTTTTTGAAGCCATTCATTTCTACAATATGCTACTCTTATACAATAATTCTTTACACAGTTCTTATTTATATTTTTTCCCTTTGTATTTCAGTGTAGAGATTTAATACATAATATAATACCTAGGGATTTTGGATCTGTGAATGTTGTCTATTAAGGGTTTTGAAATTCTAGAGTTAATTTTTCACAAAGTGATTTTTAAAATTTTATATTTACAGAATTCGTTTATATAAGTATAAAATATAAAGGGCATTTTGTGTATCAGGACTTCTAGGTAGTTGAATTACACGAAATAAAATTCAAAATTTTAGATTTTATAGTTTTTTTACAATATTTTTATAAAGCATGTTACAGTTTCACACCACAACAAATTGTAAAGTTAAAATAAATTAAGTAAAGTTTCTGGCATATATATATATAAATGTATTTCACTTTATTAAACAATGTGATAGAACATTCCAAAAATAAAGAGTTGGGAAATAATTTTAAAAGTCATTACACATTATCATATAAAAATACTACCATTTTAAAAAGAATGAAAATAAAAATTTTACCTTTTATGTCAGCAATCCCTAGATCAATATAACGAACCAAACAACCATCCTTATCAAAACAAACGAAACTGAATGGAATGTACTTTTCGGCAACCTAAAATAAGAAACAATTTCAATCAACGTAAGTTTTAAGTATTCAATCTGTACCAAGCTTTGAACGAAAAGAAAAAATAAGAGAGAAAGAAGATTGGGTTACATATAGAATAGGAACATAAATGACACAGTATCTGAAATAAATGACAGTGAGGATATATACCATGGGTTTCGAACCTTAATGGAGCAACGTGCCATTTTTTCTCTAGAAATGTTTAAATATGCATAGACATGCCGTCAAATAATTTTGACTTGTGATTCTTGGAAAAATAATAAAACTAAATACTAATAACTCAACACTTTTTATTTACGACGAAAAAATATATTTTTTACGCTGTATAGTAGTAAATGTTTAGTTATAAGTGTAATTCAAATTAAAGTAACATTAGTGTGACTTCTGTGTTGGAGTTTAGATGACAAATAACTTATATATTAAGATTGTAAGATGTAAATTTAAGCAGAATACATTCTGAATTGGGGTCATCTACCAAACTGTTTCTAAGCGAGTTTTTAATGTTATTCGTCTCTGAAAATATTGACTCGCAGGCATAAGAAGATGAAAATATGGTTAATATAGTATGAGCCATATATAATAGGAGAAAAAATTAAAAAGTAATTTCTACTATGTAATAGGAGAAAAAAGTTTAATTTTCGAAAAAAAATAATAAGAAGAAACTTAATTTTTTGGTTAAATGATTTTAGACTCAGAGTAATTATTTTGCTACAATATAAATTATCAAAAGAGATGATTACCGATTGGTGAGTACTGAGTAGTACAGTGGACACTACAACATTTCATAATCCAGCCCTATTTCCTAGTACTGAACAATTTCTGCAGTTCGATTGTGCAGTAATTTTGCAGTGTAATTTCGATTGTAGGTTAATATTATTTTTTTTTTAAATTTAATACTAAAGAATCTGTTAAAAATATATTCGATGTTTTTTTCTTGTAACTATTTTGTATATGCCCTCTCATCGCAATCAATGGTAAAAAGTACTAAACTGCTGTTACACCTAGACAAAAATTACTTTGAATTTATATAGTAAAAAAACTCTAAATTTCATTTTTCTTGTGACAGTACTTAACATAAAAATTATTTTTAATTTTTCTTTTCATCTATGTACCAGAGAACATCTTTTCCACAGAGGTTTATTTTCAAGTTCAGAAAACGATCATTTTAGTCCATCCTAATATGCACATAGCCCTTTTTTGTTCGATGTTTAAAGTTAAATTTTGAAAAACAAATATATTGGACTTTAAAAATAAAATGATTGATTTTCTTGAAAAAGATAGTTTTAATTAAAAAAATCAATTTTGATGAATAAAAAAAATACACAAACATTTTAAAATTAGAACATTTATTCTATAATATTTCAAACGAATTACTTTTTGCAGCTAATTACTGCAATTTTATATTTTTATAGCTCAATTATTTGTTTATAAAGTTTAAAGAAACTTTTAAATACCGTTTAAGAGCCTTGATGGTGTTTTTACATTTAAACTTTTAGCTTCTTTGAAATTGGACAAACCATATTATTAACTCCAAGAAACGCGTACGCTATTTGATCATTTAAATCATTTTTAAAATGTATAAGATTTTATTTCGTTAAGAAAGTTTCATATTCCTTAAAGTTGTAATCTTCCTGCAACTCACAATTTTGAAAAAAAAATTTCGCTGATTTTGCAAGCTATCAATTTCTGACTCTTTAAAAAAATAATAAATAAATAAAAAGAGTTGAGACTGAAAAATAAAAATAAAACTTAATACAGAATGCAGTTAGTTACAGGGTTATTTATAATTCTTTCAATGTTTCGGAACGTTGTAGCAACAAAACTAAAATGAATGCAGCAAGAAAGAACATGTAAAAGAATACAGGGAAATTCAAGCTTTATTTAAATACTTCGCAAGTGTTCTATATGTGAACCCTTGGTCGCACGGCAAACATTCATGCGAAAGTCCAGCTTCTGCTTCACTCTAGTCAACGTGGTACAATCAACGTTATTGACCGCCCGTGTTATTATATCATGCATTTCTGCTGTATCACGCGACAAAGAGGGTACGTAAACTTGGGTATTAAGTAAAAGGCCAAGTTTTCGGATAACACGGAGAGAATAATACGCGCTGTGTCAATAATGTTGATAGTATCATGTTGACTAGAGCTGGCGGGATCTGGACAATCACATTGAGATGTATGCCATGTCACCAAGGGTTTAAAAATAGAACTTTAAAAGGTATAAATGACAAGCAATAGAAAAAAAATTTATAAGTAAATTCCTACTTAGGACAACAAAAAGAAAATTTACTTTAGTTACTTTTTATCAAATAATTATAATTAATATAAATATGTGTAAACATTTGACAGAAACACAATATTGAGTAGCAATTAATTATTATTAATTACCATTAAAGTATAGTATTTTCATCCAAAACAATCGTATATAGAAAATTTCAGCTCAAATGAGCGCTTTGAAATTTGAGAAAAACCTTTTAAAGTTTTGTCAGAAGTCGCCAAAAATGATGCCAACGTGGCCGTATTTGTAATTCTTTGAATAATTAGTTAATTCATTTAATTGTTATCAATTATAATTAAGCCAAATCGTATAGTCACATGCATGGTGCTAAGTCCTGTTGCTACTTCGGAACAAAGACACAACAGCAACACAAAAATTGAAGAAACTAAAAAACGTAGCTTATCATATACACAAGAATAAAATTTTTAAAAAATCTAGCTTTTCATATAGCAGAGGTGGCGAACCTTCATGGATCAATGTGCCATTTTTTTCTAGAGAAGCGTTTAATGAGGTATAGACGTGCCGTCTAATATTTTTGACTTGTGATTATTGAGAAAATAATAAAACAAAAAATACTAACAACTCAATACTCTTTATTTACAACGAAAAAATATCTTTTTGCACTGTATAGTTATAAATATTTTAATTATATGTGTTATTCAAATTAAAGTAACATAAGTGTGACTTCTGCTGTTGCAGATTGGATGACAAATAACTTACACTGGTGTGCAAAACTTAAGCAACAATGTAAAAATTTAGCAGATAGCCATGAAATTGCAGAAAAGGAGGTCTGGAGATCAGTACAGTGAACAAGTAAGTCAGTAGAAACGTCATGCGTATGCAAATATCAGGAACCAAACGTCAGAAGCGACGTGAGCGTACGCAAAACGCGTGATGTCGGCGCGCGCTGCTCAACAGTAGAATCAAATGAAGGACGGAGACGCAATTCGACATATTCATTGCAAGTGCCAGTGAGTCAGTTCGTGAAATATGGCTAGAAGAAATCACCTGGACGACTTCACACGGGGAAGAATGATCGGAAAGCTGGAGGGGGGGGGGCGTACCGTCACCAGTGTAGCTGCAGAGTTCGGAATCAACAAAAGTGTCGTTTCGCGCGCTTGGAAAGCGTTCCAAACCACAGGTACAGCTGTTAGAAAGGTTGGTGGTGGCCGCTCGAGGACGACAACTGCAAGGAATGACCGATATATCATCCTGCAGGCGAAAAGAGGCCGACGGCAGTCAGCAAGCGTCATTGCTTAGCAACTCTCTACAGCAACGGGGCGACAAGTGTCGCGGTTTACTGTGGCTAGACGCCTTCACAAAGGAGGCCTACTCGCCCGCCGTCCTGAACGCTGCCTCTGGCGGTGATTGGCGCTGGCTCACATTTGGGACGTTCGTCTCGAAGGGGTTAACAATAAAAATACAGAACAATAATAAATAATATTCCATCCAAACAGCCACATTAAAAAAAATGTCAAAAGGAACTGATAGCAATAGGCTCTAACGATCTTAAAGTAAAGTTTAGAAACGGATGTCAACAATTTTGGCTTTATAAAAGACATATACGATATTTATTCCGAATGACGGAATATCATGAGAAACGTTTTAGTTGTTTTTCCTGGTGCGCAAGAGTTTCACAGAGGTTGCCAATCTCAAAAAAAAAAATGACAATACTAACCGAGATGATTTAGGGTTAAACAAGATGCCTGCCAAATGTTGAAAATTTAATATTGAAATGCCAGAGTCATTCCTCTCATTAAAAGCATTTTTGTTTGTTGCTCAGTTACTTCATGTAACAGTTATTTTACACATTATTACATTTTAATTTAAAATTAATTAACATGTGTTTCTTAAGTTTTAAACGCTATACTTCGCTAAAGTTAAAAATTTTAAGTCTTTTAAAGTAAGTAGCTCTATACCAGCTGTCAAAAAGACATTTAAGTTGATAAATGTGCAAAACTTTAATATTAGGTAAGCAGGGGGTCTACCAAAAGACGAAAAATATAGCGAGGGGTCTATAAGAAAAAATGTTTGAGAATATCTGATTTAGTACGAAATCCATCATATAAGCAAAGCGCTAATTCGGTTAAATTTATATTTTCTATTTTTAAATAGAAAAATTATACAAAAAAATGTATCTAACCCTAGATACTTTGATGTTTTATTAAATAGAATATACGTTTTTTAAATTACTCTCTGCGTAAAAACATATATTGCTTCGCTCTAAGTATATAACAACATAAAATTTAATTTTAATTTAATGACAATATAAAAACTAATTTAAAATTAATTTGCAAAGAACTTTTTGAAAAACATTCTTTACAATGAATAAATAGTAAAAATGTTCCATGTTTTTAATCAAATAGTTAATTAGAACTTCTTACTTCTAAGGGCTGGTAATCGATCAATATTGCATCTATATTGAAATCTTTCCTCCAAGAAATGTGCTGAAAATTAGAATTAAATTCTATTAGATATTTCTTTTGATAATATTAAAACCGTTTATCAATTTACTTATATTATACAATTTAGTTATACGTCTATGTGAATTAAGCACATTTAAATAAGATACACTTAACATACATAGTTGCTTGAAGTATTTAATGAAACTCCATATTATTTATGACACTGAGGATTGAAATGTATTATTAAAATTAACGGATAAATAGCTAACAAATGCTTATTTTATAACATGTCTATACAGAATGAATCAAAAGTCTCTTGCCTAAATTATAAAAATTCATTACAAAATAACTACTTTATCATTGGATCAACTTTTATATCATTGGAAAGATCAGTTTTAATAGGTTTTTTTGTGCTGTAACAGCGCAAATGCTCCTTCGAAACGGGGGAACATTGGTAAGAAATACTTTTCTTTTTTGCCGAAATGGCGTCAATTAAAGAGAAAGTTTAATGTATACTTCCATTTTAAGAAATGTTCAGAGTAAATATCGACCTTCTTACAGAAGCGCACCACTTGGTGCAAAATCAATAAAGTGATGGATTGCAATGAGTAAAGAGACAATGCTAAAGATTTTCCTAGAAGTGTAAATAAAGCAACTGTTGTACACGTTCGGCAATCCTTCCAACGTAGTTCCACTTAACCAGATTGTAAGGCATCACGCGCACTATAAGTATGGCAAATAGTTTGGTAAGAATTCTTTATAAAAAGTTCAGGTTGCAGGCTTATAAAGAACAAGAGTGCAAGACGTGCTAAAAGACAGTTGGTGAGAGCTGGAACACCCTTTAGACATTGTCCGAGCCACCAAGGGGGCACACGTTGCTACGGGGTAAACGGTCTTATAAAAAATTTATCACAGTATTTACAATACATCCAAGTAAAGTAAACCTGAGTTAATTAAAATAGCTTGAACACAAGGAATCATGGCAATATTCTTTTGGTTCAACCTATATATATATATATATATATAGAGAGAGATATAGAGAGAGAGAGAGAGAGAGAGAGAGGAGAGACAATTCTATGCACACGTATTACACCAATCAAATTCTAATATTAAAAAGTAAAAATATTTCTTTTTCTTCGTTACAAAAAAATTATTTTTGGAAAAAATTTGTATTGTTGCTTTATTTGAGAATACTTTGATCATCTCTTATAAGTAATATTAATTGAAGTAAGTTAGAAACATGGAGGAAAAATGTTGCGGTTCAAATTTAAAATTCTGTGCATATTTTAAAGATTAAAAAAATAGTGTTTGTGTGAAATTTACAGAGATTTTCAAATGAATTTTAAAAAGAAATGTAAAAATTCAAGAGTATTATCAAAATTTTTATATTTAGAAAAAATATAATTATTTAGTTAGAGAATTAATCAATTATATATGCATATATACCTAATTTGTCAGAAAAATATAAATATAAAGTGAAAATTTTTGAAGCCACGGTATTGTTAAAGTCTGTTCTTAATATTTTTCTGATTATTGTATTACATTTGTGAATAGAGAATTTCTTACAGTTAATACAATTTCCTATATTTGTAGGCTAAATATAAATTTGGCTGATATAAACTTTCTTAGAGAATTTAGTTTTCAAATTAAATTTCATTACAAAATATTGCATCTTGTTTCATATTGCTTGTGGGTGGGCTAAAAGTTCATTTCTACTTTTTAGAGAATTTCATTAAAATAAAAATGATCGTAACTTATAACTACCTTTCTCAACATAGCTTCAGCCTCAGGCAGCTTGAAATCACGGGCTGCATTAAATAAAAATGAATTATTTCAACAGAAAGGTCTGAGAGTTATATATATTTGATTTCAACTATGAGTACAAGATAAAATACATTTTAATAATTCCTTGGGAATTTTAAGTTCAAACATGTTAAGGTATCCGACTACGTTCGGAACCATGATTTTGCAAAACCGTATAAATGTATAATATTTATGATATTTAGTGTCACTTAGAATAGAAAATGTATATAAAATTGTTTTAAAAATATTATTACAATAAAAAATTATTTCAGTGCAATATTTTGACAAAAAATGAACATAGAATGACAAATTTTCAAAATATTCTCCTTTTGTGAAAAAAGCTTCTATTATAATAATACTTTGCCTGTATATAGCTCAGACCTCTCTACAGAAGCTCAACTAGAATTTTTGAAATATATAACTTAGAAGTGGGTTTATACATATTTAACGACAAAATAAGGAAGCAATTTTAAGAAAAAAAACGCTGATAGTTATTTCATTGGTGGTAACTCTGAAAATAATGTGAATTTTTCAAAAGTCTAAGTTCAGATTCTCTGGAGAAGTCTTGACTTTATATAAGCAAAGTATTATTTTTATAGAAGCATTTTTTATAAAAGGAGAACAATTTAAAAAACGGTTATTCTAAGTTAATTTTTTGCCAAAATATTGTATTTAAATCATTTTTTTTGTCAAAATGTCCTTAAAAAATTTTTATACATGTATTCTAATCTAAGTGACACTAAAAATATCATGAAATTATCCATTTATTCACCTTCCGAACCGCGGTTCCAAAGGTAGTCAGATGCCTTAAGTAATTCGTTAATTGAGATGGATTTTTGTAAATATTTAAACGCTTCATTATCTGTTTATACAGATTTATTTATAAAAATTTTACAATTATTCTTTACATTAAAATGTAATCCTCATCAACGATTCAGACTTCATTGTACATAATAAAATTTCAAGCAATTTGACGTATTGGTTTAATCTAGTAATTGATTGTAAATATATAAAAGTTCCGCTTTATAAAAAGAAATTTAGATAGATATGTGACGAAATATATATTCAATGAAATTTATTCTTTTTTCCCTATTTATATTAAGCGGACATTCGAATTTTAATTTGTAATCTGATAAGAAGGGTTAAACTTATTTTATAGCGAATAGCAAAAAATTTCATAAATATTTTAGAAATAACAACCTGTTACAATAATAGTAAGTAATTTATACAAGGATAAGAAATAATTCTTTCATCAAAACACACTTCAAAGATATTAAAGAAGTAGTCTTTACCTTTGCTGAATCGGTAAAACAGGGATTCATCTTCCAGCATCTTTGGTGTTACTTCATCGATTAGTCGTTGTTTTAACTGAAGGTAACAAATTAATTTTTATACAACGATATAATATATTTTTATAAAAACGATTTTTATTTGCAGAATCAAACATTTAGCAAAACATTGTAGCTGAAAAATTGTTCCAAAGAAGACAAACAGGAATTTTACAACACATATGAATAATAAACTTTTGAACTTTTAAACTTAATACATAAAAGAATCACATGCTCATAATATACATATTTTATTTTTTTATCATTAACTAATTTTATTATGATACTGAAGGTATCCAACTACCCTAAAATTGTTAATTTTGCCAAAAATTGACAAATTTTCTTATAATTTTATTTTATGGACTATCTTATTATCTTTATAAAAGTATCAAGTTTATAGTTTTCCATTCACTAGAACGAAAACTACAAGCGTTTTAGAAAAAGCAGATGCCACTGCTTTAAGGAAGATGTCATACTTTGAAATGCGTTTTACTCGAATTCTGTTTTTTTTCTTCAAAATGCTCAAACGGGGACAGCGATTACTCTAAAAGTTTCGAAAATAATTAACTGAAGTTTCTTGTGCATGTTCTGTATAATAGTAGAAGTGTTTTAACCTTCAGATTTATCAATCACTGCTTTGTAACCAAATTTACAGTTCCTTATGTAAATGTAATCACTGTTTTTTTAAGCAATTTCATTTAATAAAGTGCTCCTCTAGCTTTTGTAAAAATTAAGATATCTCTTATCCTGGACGTCATTTCAAAAATGAATAGCAAAGTAACACATCAAAATTGAAAAATTATTTCTAAACTTTTTGTGCAGAATGGGCTCTGTTTATATCATTTTTTTGTAAATTTTTACCAAATTTTTCCATTTTAGTAATAATAATTTAAAGTTTATTTAACTTATTATTTTTAAAATTAATTTTAGTATATTTTCCTTAAAATGTATTAAATAAATCTAAAAACCACAAAAAAACCCATATCTCCAATTTTTTTTTTAAAAAAAAAGTTGTCGCAAGTAAAAAAAAAAATTGGACACCTTAACAAAAATCTTTCTTTGATTGCATATTCCCGCGATCAGATTTATGACATTTTTTTTTTATTTTACTAACATCTATTTAGAGATTATTCCTTGTTATTACAACGAAGTATTAACCGAACGTGTTCATTAATTTATAAATGTAATCTTATGCTAATTCTATAACTTTATTTTGAAGTTTACTTCAGTTTTTAAATTTGTAATCCAATTAAATCATTCCACTAAAAGAATTTTCATTATCCTCTTAATGATATACAGAAGAGTAAAATTTCGCATGTTTTTCTGTTTAAAATAATTCAAAATGATTAGAAATTGTGGCAATTTTAAAAAATAGCGATCAAAAATTAAGGATTTATTCGTTATATCTTTTCCTAGTGTTTACAGTTTTTTTAAAAAAATATGTTCACGGGATCTGAAAATGAAGTTTTTTTAGTTCTTATAATAATATGTATGAACAACGGTTTTAGAGCTTGCATGAATTCTTTTTTTAAAAATTAAAGTAATAATACTATGAAAAAGAAAAAGTTTAATTAATCAATATATTTGTAGTAAAATTTATTATCTCCAGTTTCAAAAAGAAAGAAAACGCATTAGAAAAAAAACAATAAATAGTATCAACAAAATGGAGGAACGAAAAGTGCATGTTATTTAAAGCATATAAAATAAAAATAAAAACTTTTTCTGAAAATTTTGCGACAACAAATATTTTTAAAAAAATATTTTTTAACTATGAAAATTCTAATTTTTTTAAATTAACGAAGGTAATTTTAATCTTTCTTTTCTGCTGTCCCATTACAGAAAGATTCTTATATAATATAGTAATCCCATAACAATATGAAAAGTAAAATAAATATTTTCTACTTTATTTAAAGTAAATCATCAAAATTAAAAATCTAGTATTTTATTCATTATTATTTTACAACTTTGAAAATAGAGAAAATAAAATGTTGGATAAATAGGAATTTATCAAGAATATATGAATTGAACACTTAACACGCTTAGTCAGAAATTTTTATTTTTAAATTATAAATATAAGTGCTATATCTAAATTTTTCTGTGAATTCTACATAACATAATTATTATTTTAAAATTCTAGTAGCATAAATAATAATTCATAAACATTACCATTGTGTAAATCAGTATTCAACATTTGCGACTCAACATTCATCCATAATTTTCATCTCCCCCTCCATACAAATAACAATGTATTGATTTCAATAATATGTACTATACTTTAGGACTAAAGCTGAAAAACAACTCTTTCTTAAGTCACTGGCGTATTCGGAGTCTAATTACAGTATTAGATGAGGACTGATTTTTAGATACATCGTTTTCACAATATATATATAGTAATGTCTCTTCGAAATATTGTTACTCATAGCAACCTGAGAACGTTTTGGTCGTAACCTTTTCTTAACAGCAAAAATTAATAATAAAAAAAGAACTATTTTAAAACAAAAATTGGCTTTAAAATCAACCTTTATTAATTAGTTATGAGAACTCAAAAAAAAAAAAAACTCAAAACATAATCAAGCGGAAATGATTTTAGTAATGAAAATTGAAATTAATGAACATTTCATTCTAAAAGAATTGACTGTGCTCAAAAATATTTTTAATTAATTCAATTTAAGAGTGGAAAAATGCTTTAAAATGAAACCGAAACTAAAACCATAGCCCAGAAAGCTTTAAATATCTTAAAAACTAATTTATAAACAGATCTGAAATTTAGTGGCAAGCTTCTCAATAATAAAAGCCGCAAGAAAATGCAAAAAAAAAAAAAAAAAAAATCGGTAGATAAGAATTTCTTAGGGTACTGTGTAGTCTTAACTTAGTATTGTCAAATTAATTATAAAATACATTGTGTAGCACTGATACATTTATAAGTGTATTACATCAATGCAAATAATAATTTTATTTTTTGTTATATCAGAATGTATTTTGTTTGTTTATTTTCAGTAAGTTAACAATTTTTATAAATAATATTTCATTTTCGATTTTCAATATGCTCGCGTGCCCCACAGTTTGAGAAACGCTGATTTAAGTGAGATTAGTTCAAATAAAAACATTTTTTTTTCTGCATCTATTCTAACAAACGAGATAAAAACATTTTCCAAAAATTTACAAGCATTTAAAAGGATTTTTATATAAAAATAAACTTGTATAGTAAAGAAAAAAATTAACTTTTAAAGAACTCAATGTTTATATTTAAAAACAGAACAATGTTTGTTGAAAAAATAGCTAATTTTACAAGATTTGTTGAGAATTATGCTTTTAAAAAATATTAGCATTATTTTGCTTAGATTTTCTATTGTGTGAGCATTTGGGGTATGAAATAATATAATTCAAAATAGCATTTTTCTTTTGAATTAAATTTATCTAATTTTTTTTGAACTAATTTATTTAATTTTAAAAATTACTCTTACTTCTTCTACGACTTTCTCCTGATCGGGCGTGATTTCTTCGGAGATCTCCATTTTCTTAGAATGAATTTCTTTCTGAAAATAACAAATGTATTTTAAGATGAAAAGAAAAATTAAATAAAAAAAGACAAATAATTTCCTTCCAATATTAAAAAAAATTAAAGTGATATCTTTGAGATATTATAAATACATCATTATTTATAAAACTTAATGCTATTAGAATTTAAATATAAAGCTTATTCTGAAAAATATATGCAATGGAATAAACTCAAACATTAAATAATTAATAAAAAACGTCACCTTAGAGCTCATCATTGAGAGGTAGATACCAGGTCTGTGTGTATTTAAAGATAGTTGAAGCAAAAAATTTTTAAAACTGTTCGATACAATCTTATTAAAATTATTCAGATTATAAAAGCTGTTCAAAATTTTAATTTATATCTCAAATTAATTAACAAGTGTTAAAAAACATAAATCAAAACATTTGTAAAGAACCAATGCTATGAAAACAATCTATAACTCAGTGTTTTAAAAATGCACCTGCTGCTTCCATTGTGTTTAGTCTATCTGCTTTTAGACAAGTAGACATTAATACACGCTTCTGTTTCAAAATCAATGTTTGGATGCAATTTTTTTTAAAAAAAAGTTGACAAAGAGTTTTACACAACAAAATGAGTCAGCTGCGTTATTTTCCTAGTGCGTTTATATGATGAAAACGTTCCTGGAATTTTGATCCATAGATTGTTTGAAAAAGAAATTTAAAATAAAGAATCTTTCGAAAAATGAAACAGGTTCCTTATGAGGAATTATATCCCTCGCCGATTTTGGTTGTTATGAGCTTTGAAGCGAGCGAAATTCCATTTTTATACTAACGTCGAATGAAGGTCGCAGACATGTTTTGTGACGTTTAAAATATATAATAGTTGCCTTAATGATAGCGGCAAAACAAATTGTTGACCAATTTCATTTGAATAAAGTAGATTTAAATGATAAATATGAAACATCCTCCATGTCAATCGCTTCCATGCGTTTTTTTATCTGTTATTTTCTTTTCGTATTCATTAAATTTAAAGGTCGATATTTACGTAGATTGGTAACATTTTGAAGGGAAACAAATTAAGAGAAATGTTGCATAAAATGTTTACCTTTAAAAACAAAGAAAATATTAATTTTTAATTTACATCATTATGAAGAACGAAGCTTATCTTAAATTTTAAAAAACTCGTAATTTTTCTATTCTTAATGTTAGTTCACACTCTCCCTATATAATATATATATATATATATATATATATATATATATATATATATATATTGTTCAAGTTTTCAATCGTTAACAAAATACTTTTTATTCCTCCACTCGAGTTCAAGTACATTTTTTTAAAACTTGTTGCGTATGGCACTTGATATTAATACAGTTTTTTCAAATATTAATTCATTAATTCTATTTAATTAATGAATAAACAGTAACAATCAAGAATAATAGTCCAACTTCATATATAGAAAGGAAAATCACTCGTTGTGTCCCTGTAGCGCATTGAACTTTTAATCGAAAGGTCATGGGTTAGAATGCCACCGGGGATGGTCTAATTTCTGTGAATGTGATTTCTTTTTACAACACTATTTTATTGGAATAATTAATTTAATTAATGAATAAATAATAATAAACAAAAAAAATAATAGTCCAACACCATATATAGAAAGAAAAATGGAAAATTGTAAGGAAAATCGCTTTCTATTTTGCACTTAAAATTGTGATTCTGACAAATGTATGTACATATTTTATATTAATTGTAATTATTTAATAAAAATTAGCTAAAATAAAAAAAATTTCTTTGTTGACCTAGGTAGGAATTGACTTAATTTGTTTTTTATAACTTGTTTAAAGATGCATTCAACCATAGTCAAATGACGAGGCTACGTCTCACCTCGCTTTGAGGCTCAGTTCACTTATTATGCATAAGTGTCTGTTACTTTACGAGATTAAAATTTGAAGTTCCTTGACCATTTATCAACGGCTGAAATGTAATAAATTTGTTACTGATTTTAAGTTATCCCAGATTCTAACAGGACATGGAAATTTTAAGAGCTATTTTTCTAGGTTTAATTTAATTGGTAGTGTGATATTAGTTCTTGTGGTCCGGATGCTGAAACTGCGGAACATGTATTGTTGTATTGTAACCTATATTTTTGTAAAAGAGAAAATTTTAAAAAGGAGTTGAAACACACACACGCTTAGGTATTTTCTGGCCACCTATTTGTCTTTGTTGGTCAGTTATACTGAAAGTCCTAATGTCTTAAGAAAATTTGTTTAGTTGTATTTTTAAAGTTTTATTGGTACCTCCCCTTCTTTATATTTGTGCATTTCCTCCCTTCCTTTTTAATTTATATTTGTATTTTAAATGTATTTTTAATTTTGTTTTAAATTATATAATACTCTTATACCACTTACATCTATAAGCATCATGTTATGCCATGTAGAGCAAGAGGAATCTGGCAAACTAATTTTAAATAAAATATATATGCTCATCCAGAGAATGTGGAAGACTAATGCTAAAAAAATTATTTTATAAGTCGATATATTACCGTTCAAGATCAGAAGCTGTTAATGAGGAAATTACCGAGCTAACCCGCAGATAAACCTATTTGCTCCGCTGCAGTACGGGGAAAAAAGAGTTTTCCTCACATTAACTAGGTAGTCTTCACATAGCGGTTTCCGCATCGTTAAAGTTCAAAACTTTGTTTTTTTTTTCGTTTCTTTTCTGTTTGTATTTTTTGATTAAATGTTGAATAACTTTTCCTAAGCATTTAGAAATAGAGTGGCACGGATAGTAAATGTGTTCGATAAAAGATTTCTTGAGTTAATTTACACGCTACGTCCAATAAGTTTTAAGACTGGGTCTGTGTGTGTGTGTAAAAAGAAATAGAAACAAGAAATAATTTCCTGTTTTGGTTTTTGTATTGAAAATGGTACCCTCCGACTTCAATGTACTTGTAACAATTGTTATTAATTCATTAATTGTTATTAATGAAAAGAACACCAGTCGTAAATTACTTTTGAGAATGACCTGCAAAGCATGCATCGAAGCAACTTATATGATCGAAATATCCACAAAATAGCACCCTTTTAAATCCATTTTAAGTTTTGGGAATAAAAAGTAGACACAGGGTGCTGAATTAGGTAAATATGGTGGGTACTTCAACACACAGACATGATTTTTTCCCCCAAAAATTGATGAACAATACGGGAGGTGTGACTGGGTGCATTGTCGTGTAAGAAACGCAAGCTGCTTTCGGTTCGATATTCTGGACGAATGAGATGAATTCTGGCCATCAAAAGTTTTAAAACAGCTAAGTAGTACTGACTTGTAACTGTTTGTCCACTTGGAATAAATTTTTTGTTAATAATATCCTTACAATCGAATAATGTAATGAGCCTTGTTTTGATTTTGGATGGAACTTTCCTTATATTTTTTGGCTTGCGGTGAATTTTGGGACTTCCATTCAGCGCTTTGTTGTTTTGTTTTAGGATCATATTGTATACACCACTTTTCCTAACCTGTAACAATGCACTTAAAGAAGTTTGGATCGTTTTCGTCGTCTGAAAAGATGTCTCTCAATGTGCACTTCTCATTGCTTTTTGTTCAAGACTTAAAGTGTGTGGAACGAATTTAGCACATACTTTTGTTTTGCCCAAATTCTTTTGCAGTATAGTTCGAATAGTTTCTTTATTGGTGTTTAAAGAGTCTTCGATTATTCTCAGTGACGCTCAGTGATCGTTTGCCACGAAATGTCTCAATAATGTTCGGTAGTCTTCCAATACGCTGATCTTCTTCCACCGTATTTCTTCCATCTAAAAAATTGTTCCACACAGAAACATTTGATATACTTAAACAACAGACACAGTAAACTTGCTTCATTAGTTGGTATGTTTCCGAAGCTTTTTTATCAAGTTTTGCGTTAAATTTAATTGCAGCTCTTTTCTCTATCTTAAAAAATTAACATTTACAAAAATTCACTTCTGCAGTGAATGCTAGTCTTTCCTCATTTATTTCACTTCATGCGCTCAACTTGTTGGCAGTGTGTCAGCAGATGATGGACATTATTATTCATGGAGCTATTACAACGTGAGTTCTGGGATGAATCTGAAAACTTATTTGACTCACTGTGTATAATAAGTTTAATTACGACGATCAGTGTCTTCTGGAAACAAATTAAATGTTAAAAATTTCAACATTACAAACTACAGTTGCACATACGATGTAGCTATCCTTACCATCATAAAAGAAATTATAGTTCATTGAATTTCAAGGGTGACTAAGAGAACCTATGCCGATCCTAATAGGCAAAAATCAAAATGACAGCTTATTTCATTACTTCTGGCTAATATGTTGATTTGACGATCGTATTTTGATTCTCTAGTTATCAATCTACAAATAAACAACATTTAGTTTAAGGATACAAACACGTTGCCGTTGTTCAACTAAAGATCTTATTTTCTCTTTAACGAGTGCCCAGTAGATAATGTGCAAATTATTTAAGTAATTCGCAGATTACCTAGGTAATTTGAGAAATGAAACAATTTTCCGCACTTTGATGGATCTCCCTAACTTATGTGCAGATAATCTAAGTAATTCGCAGATAAATTAGGTAATTTGAGAAATGAAACAATTTTCCGCACTTTAACGGATCCCCTTGACTAGTGTGTAGATTATCTAAGTAATTCGCAAAATTTACTTGCAGGTTTTCTTTCTTTCTTTTTGATAAGAAATATGTATATAAAATAAATACTTTTAATCGAAAAAAGGTGTGAATAATTACTTTTTTTTATTGTATAGTGTTTATGAATTTAAAATTGGTTTTATGTGGTTTATAAAGAAAATTAAAAGAGGAATCTCTATGTAACGATTTTTTCATATAACGAACTTTTTTGGGGGTTTGAGTGACTTCGTTAAATAGAGGTCCGACTGTATATGTATAAAAAATCCACCAATATCGGTGGAATTTATATCCTTACGAAATTCAAATCAAATAACAAAATTGAACACTTTTTGTGAAAACCTTCTTTGTTGAAATGTGACTCTGACAATGGACAATACAACTCTAAAGGAGGATATGCAAAAAAATAAGCATAACAAAAACAGGGAAACAAACTTCCACATGTTAAAAAATCCTACATTTCATATGCTACAACATTAATAAGCAGAAATTCCTTTTTAACGATCATAAATGAGATGCGATGGTGGAAAAAGAAAGAAACTTTAGTATCGAGAGAGAGAGAGAGATTCTTTTTCTCTTCATTCGTTTTTTGAGCAGCTAGAGACAAATTAAATTATTTTTAGCATTATCTAAGTAATATTATCTTTGTCAAATTTAGGTCAAATTTAACTTGATACTTCTCAATTGGTAGTTTGTAGGATTTCAAATTTTTTATCCATTTCGTTTTATAAAATTAAGTTTTATACTTATTTCGGGAACTATATTTTTCAATTCCTAACTATTAACTCATACTCTCTATTTAATTATCTTGGTGGAATTTTCAATCGTTAATAAAATACATTTTAAAGCGCTCAATTGAGCTGAAAATTTATATACATGATTATTTTGGATAACAATACAATAATTTAACTATAATCAATAAAAATTAATTGATTAAAACTAACTATTTAAAGAATTACATTTACAGCCACGTTGGCATCATTTTTGGCGACTTGTGTCAAAACTTAAAAAGGGTTTTTCCTCATGTTTTAAAGCATTCAGTTGAATTGAAATTTTATGTACACAATTGTTTGGGATGACAATACGATACTTTTAATTTTTTACTTACGATACGATTAATGATAATTAATAAAAATGAATGACCACTTAATGTTGTAATTCTGTCATATGTATATACATATTTATATTAATTGTAACTATTAATAAAAAGTAGCTAAAATAAAAATTTTCTTTGTTGATCTCAGTAGGAATTGACTTTTTTATATTACTTGCTTTATTCAAAACATTTATAATTCCCCGTGTACCACAAAGTATCTATCACACGAGGCTTACAGAAGTACGTATGAAACACATTGGAAAGGAAAAAAGAAAATGTAAAAATTACGAAGAGTTTCAAGTATTTACAATAAATTTACAGAAATGGTCAAAAGTACTTCTGGTGGAAATAAGTTGGTGAAAATCTGGAAGCCGATTTATATTAATGCCATTGAAAGTCTTTCTTTCTCTGATGAACTTGGACCACAATAGGAGCAGACATGTTCTACAATTTTCTTGACTTCAATACTACAATCACATGAAGATGACGGAACCAAATTAAATTTGTTTAAATAGCTTTTAAAGCGTGACCAGTGGGAAATTGGGTTATTTTTAATTTGTAAGAAATTTATGGCATGACATTCTCTTATCGATAGATGGGAAAAATTCATTTTTTAAATCTCCCTTTATTTGAAATAGGGACTATTCTTTTTCTCATAACCTCCTTATAAAATGATTTAGAAATGTTAACGGTAGTGTCGATTTCGCGCTTGGGGGCAGTCTTTGTGAGCAAATCAGTCCGTTTATTTTCAAGAAACGACTGTGTGCCTACGAGCAAATTCGAAAACCATCGCTATGCTTTTCTCTTTATGGATTTTAAGTTGTTTTTGGATCTCGACGATTATTTTGTTAGAAGAAGAATCCAAGAATGGAACAGAATCGGTATAAATAAGACATTATTTTGTTCAGGGATCCATTTTTATGACGAAGTTTAAACATAAAAGTTCAGCTACAAAATCGGGTAATTCTTCAAGATTTCTAAATTGAAAGTGCTCGGATTCAATATCAGTTCTGAAAACAACAAATGCGAAACCAACTGTGTCATCAATTTTTCAGCCATCTGTATGGCAGATAATAAAGAAATCATCAGTGCTATCATAATTGGAGATAGAAGAAACAAAGAGATTTTCCTTATAGGCAATATTATGCTGTTGTTTCTAATTCCGCCTGTCTGACGTAGTCAGATCGAAGCCCACGAAATTCATCGTGGCAAGGGGCTAGAAATACGTCTGTCATAGGCCTTGGCCTTGAGCGCCATACAGGTGACAGTACGCATTAGCTCGGCGAAATTTCCCGAAGGGACGAAAGATGGCGACACCACCGATTTCCACCTCCACAATTTAGGCATGGAACTGAATGGGAGGGGGCAATATTATGAAGAGTATCAATGTCGAAAGGACTGTCTCAAAAACTTACGGTACGTTATCGGAAAGTAAGCTAATGTATTATACTTTTTAAAATTTCAATGAATACCCTTTTATTCATTGGTATTACATCGACTAATTTTTGCATATTTTTGGATGCATTATAAAGGTAAAAGATCAACTTTAAATACACTATAAGACGAATATGAACTATAATATTATTTTACACCATCCACTTTGTCTTGCATAAAAATTTATCATTGTATGCAATTAACACCGTATCGTCGTTCTCGAATGTCTCTCAATCAATAAATAACAAAAGGTGAAAAAACCCCACAAAAGAAAATATTACAAAACCAATTATCATGAAAATTATTTTTTTTATAATGAGAATTATTCCATATGAAAGAAGTATGTTTTTGTTTGGCGTTATTTTCATTCAAATGTTTCGAAGTAAACAATTTTCAAAATAAAAGTTACCTTTCTAAGTAATATCGAAAAAATGGCATGCTTATTATTTGTGGTAAAAATAACAAAATAATATATTTATTTCACAAACACTTTAAATTTATCATGCAACATTTATACCAACAAGTAAAAGAAAAGTTTTTCAAATCATATATATTTCATTTGTTTATATAAAAATTCTGCTGAGATTACTTTTATTTCTATTTAAAATTAGTGATATTCCATTTGAGTTTCTCCGCCTCATTCCATATTCTTCAGCGGTCCCAAATCTACTACTAGACCACAGGATTCAGTTAATACAGCGCATCATCCATTGATATGAAATTGTAGGAAAAAAATTATTTTAAAAAACTACGTTTTTTTTTTCCCTTTATATCTGCAATAGAAATTTTCATTATTATAGCTAACTACATGACTAAGCAAAAGTTCACTCTTCATTTTTATATTGTATTGTTTATATATATATATATATATATATATATATATATATATATATATATATATATATATATATATATATATATATATATATATATATATATATATATATATATATATATATATATATATATATATATATATATATATATATATATATATATATATATTACTGGTAAAGTGTATAATTTAGTTATTTCATAGAATAATTAGATATTTCATGAAATAACTAGACAAGTCAGTTAAAGTATATAATAGATAAAAAATTTCCTACTTGACCGTTATTCTATAAAATAACTAGGTATTATATGAAATATTTAAGGATAGACCGTTAAAGTGAAAAATAGACAATTTCAAAGATATTTTAAAAATTAATTGATCATAAATAGCTAAAATCTTTCGAAAAATACATTTTATACATTCTGCGGATGAATAATTGATAAATAATAAGGGAAAGCAGACGATATAATTTATTATTGCTCATATTGTTAACACTAGTTAAACAGAAAGGAGAAAAAGAATATGTGTTGTAACAATTGATTATATTTAAATATTATCAACAAAAAGACATGCTGGGAAGAAAAACTGTTGCTTCATAAAAACATTGTGTAAACTTTTTAAAACAAAAATGTAAGAGAATATTATATTAATATTTTATGCGATAATACCTTTATTTTACTTTTCATTATTTATTAGAGCAAGGATTGCTGTCATGAAACTTTGGATTACACTGCTTATTATTTTTGAAACAAGCACACTTTTTACTATTACACATTTTTTTTTACTCAAGCCCTTTTTAAATTCTTGTCCAGTACCGCAGCTTCGAGCGGTGCAACAGGTCGTAGCGTTGTGTCAAGATTTGAAACTTCTTCAATGGAAATTAATTCTCGATGACATATACTGAACTGATAACTAGAGTAAAATTGTTTTATTCAACCATCTCTAATTCCTAATCAGAAAATTCCTTTCCAAAGCAGCTAGAACAGGTTTAAAGAACTTTCGTCCGCCTTATTTCATACTTCTGCGGTCAAGTAATCGTTATACTATAGAATACCTAGTTAAATCATAGAATTCAATACTTTTATGTACTTTAATTGACTTTTTCAGTTAATTCATGAAATACCTAGTTATTATAGGGAAATAACGGATTTCACACTTTAAAGATAACATTTATACTTGAACCAAAATAAATTTTTAATTACTGAAATCATCTAAATTTTTTTTAAGCAAGTTAACTAAATTAAATTATTTAAGTAATATAATGTATCAGATACTCTTTTATATTTGCATAATTTCGCTCAATTTAAGTGAGTTTTTTTTTGAAATTTTAACTTTTTTCTTACGAACTCCTTAAGGGAATAGACAATTCCTTTTTAAATACAGTTAGACCACGATATAACAAAACCTATTTAACGAATTTAGCGATTAAACGAATATTTCTCTTCCCCTGTTTAAAATTAGGCGAAACTCCTCTATTTATTGATTGATAAACCCTGAGTTAACGAATTATTTCATCAATTAAAATGTTTTTTATTAGTTTGGATTGGAAGACAATAGAATTTCTCTTCCAAAGATATATCCTTTTTGTCTGGAACAGAAAAAAAAACTTTTCTTGCAAGCAGCAAATTTCCTCGGGGAAGGGTGTAGCCCATTATTAGATTTTACAGGTGCAGATGAGTCATGAGTTTAACCTATCCCATGAGTTTTTGAATAGGACAAGAAATTTCTCTTTCTGAACCTTTTACATTTTCTAATACCGCATATTTTTGGGAAACTGTGAAAGCATGCCTAATGAAGCAGGATGCAAATGACGTAATATTTTCTTCTGCACATAAAGTCGAAAAGAAACTCTTCCCAGTTAGGAATCAAAAAGATTGTCAAACGTCAATTAGTCAGTATTGTAAATTTTCCAATTACTGGTGCGTAATAATTCGCTAATAGTAGTTTTAGCTGTTGAATAAAAAGTGTGTAGTTTCTAACTATGGATATTGTTTGTATAATTGTTTATTATGGAACTTCCAAAAGGTAAGTGCAAAAGATTTATATTTTTTAGGATCCCGATATTACGAATAACCCTGAATTAATGAATAAAATGTTCGGACTCTATAAATTCGTTAACTCGGAGCCTGACTGTACTTAAAATATATATTATTCTCAAAGACTCTCTTTATGAAGGGATAATGAGAAGATTTTTTGGTACCTCAAGAGGAATATTGAATAATTCAAATCTCAGAATAAATTTAAATTATCAATTAGGATAATCTTTTCCCCTGTTTATTCGTTGTCATTTATGTCACAAGGAATAATTTATCTTCATTGTTCAGATGTGACACAAAAATTTCTTTGTCTAGAAGGGGTTACACCACAAAATATATCTAACCAAAGATCAAAATTTCTGCCTTATTCTCAACTTTTCGCGATAACATGTTGGTACATTTATTGAAATTTCATTCATAGGAAATTATAGTAAAAACTTTTCTGTAGGTATCTTTACCGCCAATCGGATTACCATTACACGATTTTGAAGGTAAAGATATGATATTAATTATGAGCATTAATTTAGATCTGGGGTGGGCATTGAGTCGATCGCCATCGACCGGTGGACCACAAAGACATTTTGGAGTGACTGCCTGAAGATCAGCAGTAAATAATTATACACCGAGATATTCAAGATTAGTTGACTGTGTGCAGACTAAGTCTTCTATTTACTATAATTACAAGAATTAAATTTAGATGAACATGTTTTATTCAATTCTAACTATTAGTTTACACTCTCCCTATATATATATATATATATATATATATATATATATATATATATATATATATATATCTTGTCCAAATTTTCAATAGTTAATAAAATACTTTTTATTCATTCACTCAAGTTCAAATACATTTTTTAAAACTTGTAGTGGTTGACACTCGATATTAATACAGTTTTTTCAAATATTAATTCATGAATTCTATTTAACTAATGGATAAATGGCAACAAACAGAATTAATAGTTCAGCACCGAATATAAAAAGTAAAATTGCCCGTTGTGTCCCCATAGCGCGTTGGACTTCTACTGCGAAGGTAGTGGGTTCGAATCCCACCTGGGATGGCCCAATTTCTGAGAATGTAATTCTTTTTACTGAACTATTTCATTGGAATAATTAAGTGTTTAATTGATGAATAAACAGTAGCACATACAAAAATAATAGTCCAACACTCTAGATAGAAAGGAAAGTGGAAAATCGCTTTCTATTTTGCCACTTAAAATTGTGATTTTGTCATATGTATATACATATTTATATTAATTGTAATTATTTAATAAAAAAGTAGTTGAACTATAAAATTTTTCTTTGCTGACGTAAGTAGAAATTGACTTAAAAACTTTTTATATATTACTTGTTTTTATTGCAGTTATGTAGCTAAGTACATTCTCTGTATTTATTATTAAGTTATAGTAAGCATTATAGACATTTTTCTTAGCTCACCACACCTACGCTATTGGATGGACCTTGAAAATATTAGAAGTAGCTAGTACCCACTAAAAATTTGTCAACCCCTGATATAGCTTTTAAGAAGGAATCCAGTTCGATTTAAAAAAATATGGAAACTATTTAGTGAGTGTGGATGTACAAAATACAGTTTGAAAAAGCTTCCTGAGTTAATCAACTTCTTTTCTCTTTTGTCCTCAAATATGCTAAAAATTTGAAATTTTAACCTTTTCATACTGCTGTTTATGGAAGCTAAAATTATTTTCTCAAAAAAATTAATGATTTATATTTATTTAAAACGTTCTTTTTTTAAGTCTTCCTGCTATTAAGGGATTAAAATATAGGTTATGACGCTGTAAAAGTAATTTTGGAACTTATTTCAGCATTCGGTCTATAAAATATAGCTAAGATTATTTAACTACTAATATTATCACATACTATTGCTTTGAGTAACGATACCTTGTAACAATTCTAGAGAGGATATTCCTTTTCAAATCAATTGTTAAATTCGCAACGCGTGTTTGGGAAATCAGCAGCTTGATATTTCAAGTGAAGGTCAACCACTAACCTGCTTTTTAACAAATCGCACTCTCTTCCTTCTCACAATATTCACTTCTCGGGTGTTTCTTCAGGTCTTAAGACAGCGGTTTTTAAACTTTCCATCGCCGTGGCCTTCCTTTAAGTAGCAACCTGACGTCGCTGACCCCCAAATTTTCGAACACCTCTCCCTGATTCGCAACATACGGCTGAATGATATAACTGCAATCTTTACCTATTTCCAAGCTATGAATCCGATTCTTAATTTTTGCACAAACGTTTCCACATTTTTTAAAAAATATTACATTGTATTAATGGCTATGTAGTTATAAATAGTAAAAAAAAGTGTGTGTGCTTATGACCACACGATAGAAGTGATAACTTCAAATTGTGTACTGTTATTTATAAAAGAGATTAGTGAGGATTAGCTCGATGAATAAGAAACAAGGTGATATTAGTATTGTTATATAAAATTACTAGATGGTATACCCTTTCTTCTCACGGGTGAACTCTGAAAAATTAAACAATACAGATTGAAGGATAAAGAAATTTTAATGAGTTAATTTTACGTGAATTGCAAACTAAACAAAAAAATTTTGCATAGCTCAACTGAACAAAAAAAAAAAAAAAAAAAACGCCTTTGTTAAATTTTGAGTCTGTAGATCTAATAGCTGATAAAAAAGGTTTTTTTTTAAAATTTAGAATTCCCCGTAACTCTCTTGAGGGTCGATTTTTGAAAATACCTTCCTAAGCTGATCTCTGCTCAGCAAAAGTAGCGCATTGTTACAAATTTTGTGTAATGAATGCTTAAAATAGTGTAAATAATTTATATCTGGATGTGTAATACGTTAATGTTACTTTCTGTTGTATTATTTCATTTTAAAATTGTAATATTCGCAAGCAATGCCGTTTCTTAAATTATAATGACGACTCAATGAAAAACATAGCGAAATGTTGGTGATAGAGTCAAGTTGGCAAATGTCTAGCTACTTTCATAGCTTTGGAAAAGATTAAACTTTCGCTTTCAAGGCATAATTCTTAGTACGTACTCTACACTTCCAAAAAATACAGTGGCTGGCCTTGTTACGAATTCGAGCCTAGTACCACTTAAGACCCGTCATGTAGGGGAGCGATGTACATTAACCCTTTATCTACCGCATTATGATTTACTTCAGTTTTTTATGCAATATATTTTTTTGGATCACTACATTGAAAATACTCAGCTTTGAAACAAAATACTCAGCTTTGGGAAACTTAATCCGTTAGATTTAATTAATTAATTAAAGATATTCCACTGTAAAATTAATTATACACACCGTTCACTTAAAATAAATAGCTAAATCGTTTTCTAAGGTCTTCTTTAACATACAAAAACATAAGACACTTACATTTTGACATTAACTATTTTTCGGGAAAAAAATGATAATCTTTGCAATCCGCTGAAAACACTGTCAGCTGAAAACGCAATTTCTGCTACAAAACTATACGCCTTTCCTGCTAAAATACTCATCATAGAACCCGTGCTTCCAAATATTTTGGAAGAGTGGATTTCAAAGAATATTCCTGCTAAGTTGATGTGGTGTGGTAGTTAGGAGAAGAGGGTGCCAGCGCAGATGTCATCCACGTCACTTGCCCATGTTTCAAAATTACGTGGTTCGTCGCCAAAAGCCCTCGTGTAGCTGAACAGAGCGACGTAAATATTGACTCACTCCAAAAAATACAGTACAATAGTTATTATTATTTTTAAACTTAAAAAGTGCAATATCTGCCTATTCAATTAAAATTATAGCGTTATAATTAGCTACTAACCGCAAAAAAATTATGCAAATTTGTCCAAATGATGTAGTGTGAAAGACAAAGTTTATCTACTTTAAGTACCAGAAGCGATAAAAGTATTTATTTTGATATAAATATCAATTTGTTACTACCAAATGTGCATAATAAAATCATAAATAAAAAGTGCATAGAAATAAATTATTAATTTTTATTGTACTATGGTTCACTATTTTTGCGATAATGGATTACCCATGAAAAAAATCAATAGTAGCTATTCAAATAAAGATAGATTTAAAACAACCTCTCCCTTCAAAATTTAGTTTTATTCTAAAATAAAAAAAATGGGGATTATGCTGATCACAGGAATAAATTAGAAGCGAGCACCTAGCGTAGACGAAACAAATAGGGTTTCGTCACAAGTAAAAGATGGATATATGCTGCTGCGGGCCTTTTTGCAGCGCACGCCAGAATTGCTAGCAGATAGCAGAAATTTTTCCTACTTACTTGACAAATATCGTTATATTTTGATATATCGTTATACTTCACACAATATCTTTATAAATTATAGCTCGTGTGTTATTCTGATGTATAAGTTATATTACTGTAAAGTTTCATTAAAATCCATTCAATTGTTTTTGAGTGAAAGACGACCAAACATCCAAACAAACTTTCGCATTTGTAAAATTAGTAAGGATTTATTCATATGTCTGTGCTGATGTAACAAATATGGTAATATTTATTATTTATTTATTGTAATGATTTAACCATTCATCCCAGGGTGTTAAAAATTATAATTCTTTATTTCTCTCGTGCTTTATATTAATGCTTTTATTAATGCTTTATATTAATGCTCATGCGCGCGCGTGCTTTTATTTATAAAAATTAACTGTAATTTTAATTATGGAAAGTTCTGGAACTTTCGATGGCAATAGATAAGGAGTTGGAATATTCAGTTTGTAAAAATAAAGTCTTGAGTTGTATGTGGCAAGAGTTGCTGACAATTTTTTATTTTCGTGTTAAAACTGGCGCCCAACGCGGTGCTTGAACCCACGTCCCCGTAGAAGCAGAAACCACCACTGTGACGAAACGCCGCAGAAAAATGAAAATTTAACCGGCTCTGTAAATCTTACTGTCCCGGGAAAAATTACTGGTATTGCGCCGCAATCCTTCTAAAGCAAGAGAAAATACCTGGAAATCGAAAGAGACAAAATGAATCATCCTAACTTCAATTGTCTGAAGAAAAAAAAAAGAAAATCTATTTCCTGTTAAAAAATTTTGCAATAGTGTTTTGTGCATTTTTCATATACAAGTGATAGCAATCCTGCTACAGTGTGTTAGTGCTAGGGATAATTTTATTATTTTATCTCATTGATTTTTTTTTTTGTATTCTTATGCAATGATAATTCTTAATTTTGCTGAATATTAATTTATTTCTTGTGAGATAACGTTTCCTGATTAATATTTTGTGAATTGCACATTAATAATTACTAATTTGCTTGATATTTTACTGATTTCTTATTGAATTTAGATAGCATTACATGCCTGATTATTTTAGTTTTGTTTAGTATTTTCATTGCATTGAACTTTTGTATCATTACAACTGATGATTCCTAAATTTTCTTTATATTATTTTATTATTTGAATTAATGTTCCTTGTTGGTATTTTGAATATGTTATTAATTTATTTACCCATTTTTTTAAATTGTTTTTTGAAGTGCATAATAATTTATAAGGTTTTAAAGCTAGCCATATTTTAAAGTGTATTCCCATATCTAAGAGCTTTGGTGGACAATAAGGCCTGGACCTTAGTTATTTATTTTATTTATTTGCAACTCTTAAATTTCTCAGTCTTGTCATTTCTGGGAAAAGGGAAAAAAGCTGATCTCATTAAGCTTGCTATTGAGTTAGGTGAATGTGAGTCGAATGGGGAAGAGCTAAAAATAAAAGAATTAAGGACAAAAATTTTAACAAATGATGATTATAAGGAAGACCCTGAATTTGTGAAATATATCTTTGAGGGAATCGTATCTAATAGGATAGACGAGGAAAACAAACAAAAAGAGGAAACACTGCGTGAATTTGAGCTGCAGAAAATACGACTGCAAAATGAGACTCAAAGAGTCGTAGGTCCCCAAACAAAAATTGAATTAAAAAAGTTGCTACCAACATTCAATCCTGAAGTTGATAACATGGACCTGTTCCTCACTTTATTCGAACGGCAAATGAAGCTATTGGATCTTGGTGAAGATCTGTGGGTACCCTATATATATATCTCATTGGTGCCCTACCTATTGATGTAACCTCCCTCATTGCCTATGACCCTGAGAAGAAATGCAGGGATTACTCCCACATTCGAGTAATGCTTCTGCAACGGTTCAAATTAACCGCAGAAAAATTACGGGAGTTGTTTTCACGTCACAGAAGAAGCCCAAATGCGACGTGGAAGAATTATTATTTTGAAATCCAACCATATTTTGAAGATTGGCTCAATGAGCTTAACATTGATTCATTTTACGGATTGAAGAATTTGATGATTGCCGATCAAATGAAAAAGAGATGCTCTCCAGAGTGTAAGGAACATTACCTGGATATCTGGGAAGGACTTATCTCCTCAGAAATATCAGCAGATAAGCTGGAAGCTTTTGACAACATCCGATGTTCCCTACCCAGTGGACGTAAGAGACACGTGAAGGCAAGTGAAACCGTAAATGATGGAAGACAGGTATCATTCAGGAAACCTGAACGCCGGCCCAAAAGAGAATATTCCCATCAGGTACCAAATGAGAGATCCCCTCTCAGATGCTATGGCTGTGGGAAACAAGGAGTGATAAAATCTAGGTGCCCTACCTGCAACCTCAACGTCTCACAAAGAACAGACGTTGAAACCAATCACATCAATGCTTACACAGCTCAGACCAGAAGCCCTCGATTGACCCTAATCGACATAACTTTATGTGGAATAAAGGGAAGTGTATGTGCAGACACAGGATCTTCACATTCAATTGCTGGGGAAAGGATGTTCTAGATATTTAAGGATAAGAGACTCCTTTTCCAGGAAACCACATTAGCAATGAGCTTAGCAGATGGTCAACAGACCACAGGTGAGGCCCTCACAACCCAAGTATTCGTAGAAATTGAGGGGAGATCAGTCTTGACCAAATTCATAATTCTCCCAAAGGCAAAGGGAAATAGAACACTTCTAGGAACAGATTTCCTTAGTTCTGCTGGTTTGGTTCTAGATGTGAAGAATCCTTGTTGGTACTTCTAGGACAATCCTACCCACAAATATCCATTTGGTGAAAAATTGGACGCCCCGTCCATAGTTGAGAAGATGTCCAGCAACACCTGCCAATTAAGAGAAGGGAAAGGTGAAAGTTTGACCTCTGTGTGTGTGTGTGCCCAGAAGGAGAAACTTAACCTCCTGCTGGAATCCTTCCAAAATGTCTTCGAACCAGGGGGAGAAGCAACAAATATCTTGGAGCACTACATTAACACTGGAAATAGTCCTCCTATCTCTGTACCCCCATACAGAATGTCTCCTGTAAAGAACTGTCCTGACTGCATTAAATACAAAGCTTCAAATCAGAAGCCTTCCGGGCTATTACAGACACCTGTGCCAGCCCAACGTTTTGAAACCTTGGCCATTGATCTCTTCGGGCCCCTACCTGAGAGTAAAGATGGTAAAAGATGGATCCTCATCATTGAGGATTGTACCACCAAGTGGGTTGAACTGTTTGCACTACCCAATGCCACAGCTAAAGAATGTGCCATTACCTTGATTGAAGAGGTTCTACTGAGGTATGGCATTCCTCGCCGCCTTATCAGTGACAATGGAACCCAGTTTGTGTCAACAGTGATGCAACAAATATGCTACCTATTAAACATCCATCAATCCCTGATCCCTGTATACCATCCACAAGCTAACCCAGTTGAACGAAAGAATAGGGATATGAAACCACGGCTGGCAATTCTCGTCCAAGACAAGCATGACTGTTGGTCAGAGAAGCTACCCTTCATCCTCTTTGTTCTCAACACAGCCAAATGCGAAACGACAGGACAGACGGTAACCTTTCTGAATTTTGGTAGAGTGTTACGCACTAAAAGTGAAGTTGTTAATGATATCCGAGTCGTCATCCAGAACGATAATTTTGTGCCGGAGATAACTCCCTATCTCAAGAAATTTGCTAAGTTTTTCACTCAGATTAGAGAGGTTGTTGAAGAGCAACATGATAGTAGGAAGTTTTACGCTGATAAAAAGAGAAAAGCTGCTATAGGATATCAACCTGGAGAACATGTCTTTGTAGCATCATATCTGCTCAGCAACGCTGCGCAAGGAAGAAGTGCAAAACTAATGCCACGCAGAGACGGTCCCTACGTGATTTTAACAAAGATCACGATCATCTTACGAGATTGCTAGTCTTGATAATCCGGGGGAAACTCTTGGTGTTTACCACACCTCTGTTTTAACTCCTTGTAATAATGACAAAGTAAAATCCCTTATTCCTCTTCGTAAACGTGGCCGTCCACCAAAGGTCCCACAGACTCCTGGTTCCTCGACGGGACGCCGTCGGAACCAGAGGGGGAGGATGTAACAAATATGGTAATATTTATTATTTATTTATTGTAATGATTTAACCATTCATCCCAGCGTGTTAAAAATTATAATTCTTTATTTCTCGCGTGCTTTATATTAATGCTTTTATTAATGCTTTATATTAATGCTCGCGCGGGTGCTTTTATTTATAAAAATTAACTGTAATTTTAATTATGGAAAGTTCTGGAACTTTCGATGGCAATAGATAAGGAGATGGAATATTCAGTTTGTAAAAATAAAGTCTTGAGTTGTATGTGGCAAGAGTTGCTGACATTTTTTTATTTTCATGTTAAACTCATAAAACAATATTTGTTGTAAAATATACAATCATATTTGGGAGTTAATTGTATTCTAAGAAGGAAATAATAGGTTTATGGTAGCTGGAATAGATTAAAAACACTTTAGATTCAAAATTTTATTTAAACATCTATAAAAAAAAACTCCGTCAAGCGTTGTTCCGTACTTCCTCGTGCTTAATTGACATAATTAAATTGAATTTTGATTTTAAAAAATCAACTTTGTCTTTTGAAAAATCTACTATAAAATTCCCACTTAAAATCATACGTAATTTGTTCAGAAGACCCTATCTGGCTTTGTGAATTTCGGTTGTAATGTAACAATATTTAATTCTATCCATGAATTAATTTAAGCAAATAGTAAGACAGGTAGTTGATTGGGAAGAGAGGAATCTAGGTCAAAATCTTTAAAAAGGGATTTAATCAGAATATGTATATCACATAACTCTGGCTTATACTAGCTCCTTTGTCAGTGTATGACAGTTGTGTACAAATACATCAGGTGCTGCTGTAAGGAAAGTCTTCTTATATAACTATATTTTGTTTTCTTGCATTTAAATTATTCAATGTAACTTTTTCTTGATACCTATATACTTAATTTTGTTATTTTAAATTTTTAATTGCTTTATTTTCTTTTTAGACTCAAAGTATATTTAAGTAATGCGATTAATAGAACTATTTGCTTATTGCTATTCCGATTCGCTTGCAAAAATAGATTTCTATTTTTAAGATCACTGCAATATTGCTGATGATGATTATACTATTTACTTAGTTCTATAAAAATTTGTCCTTTTTCTACATTTTATGTGAAACTCTAGTGAAAGCGTTTTTCATCCTCTCTAAGCCTATTTTTTAAAAATATTACGTTTCATTTTCATGCTTCAACTAGGATTAAAAAGAAACCCGCATTCGCACATTTCTGTAGAAAGAGGGGGGAGAGAGCCTCACTTAGGTCGAAGCTAGGAATTTTACTTTTATAGCGTATTGATGGGCTGACAAACTACCGCGTTTCAGAGTGGCGGGGGAGGAGAGAGGACGTCACTCCTTTCCTTTTTAGGGGTGTGCATGTCCGACTAATCACGAAAAAAGTCGAATGAGCGTTACATACCCAAGCGTGGCGTTCATTTAAGTTCGCTCTCCAGCAAAACGCGCCAATAGAAGTTATCACTTAAAAAAAACCCTGATTTAATATTCTTGATCGAAGTTCATGTTCTAGTAGCCTTTCAATTTCTGTACAAGAGGAAAATCTTGACATTAAATGAGAGTCCTTCGCGGACCACCTAAAGAGTGTTTTTTTTTCAGGTATAGAAGTTTAAGTTGGCATTACTTTCGAAGATGGCGACCGATTTAACAGCTGTCAAGTGATTTATTCTCAGTTTGGTTTGGCAATTCATCAAAACGATCATCAAGCAAGGCGTAGATTCGTCGAATGGGCCCAAAACGAGATTGCCGTTGTTCCCGATTTTCATAAGCAAATTTTGTTTAGCGATGAAGCGCACTTCTGGTTGAATGGCTACGTCAACAAACAAAACTGCCGCATTTGGAGTGAAGCTAATCCACAAGTGTATGTCGAAACACCGTTACATCCAGAAAAACTGACTGTTAGGGGCGCTTTATGGGCTGGTGGAATCCTTCTTCAAAAACGATGAAGGCCACAACGTTACAGTCAATGGTGATCGGTATAGAGCCATGATTACTAACTTTTTCATTCCTGAATTGAACAATCATGATATCCAGGAGCTGTGATTCCAACAAGACGGCTCAACATGTCACACAGCTCGTGCCACAATCGATTTATTGAAAGACACGTTTGGGGACCGCCTAATTTCACGTTTTGGACCTGTGAATTGGTCTCCAAGATCTTGTGATTTAACACCGCTAGACTCATTTCTGTGGGGCTATGTAAAGTCATTGGTCTATGCGGATAAGCCACAAACGCTTGACCATTTGGAAGACAACATTCGCCGTGTTATTGCCGATATACGGCCACAAATGTTGGAAAAAGTCATCGAAAATTGGACGTCCAGATTGGACTACATCCGAGCCAGCCGTGGCAGTCATATGCCAGAAATCATATTTAAAATGTAATGCCACAAGATTATCTTTCGAATAAAAAAAATCATGTCAATCGAATAATACATCGTTGTTTTATTGCAATTTAAAGTTCTATACCTCTAAAAAACACCCTTTAGAAGGGCACTGTGGACCCCCAGGGCACCACGGACCACAGTTTAAGAACCACTGTCTTAAGGTGTTCTACTAGGCTCAAAGAACTTTTCCATTCTTTCTTTCTTTTTTTGACTCTCCAGTGTCTTTACATTTTCAACTTCATTTGATTTGTAACAATAAAAAATGCTGCTGAAAATAGTTGTGTGTGTGCGTTGAGGTCTTCGAACTGTTAGACGTTTTAACTTGAAGTTTTGTATGCATGTTTTTTTTTGTTGAGTAGAGATCCGCTATAAACGAGTTTTGAAGAAATGGATTCATAAGAAAGAATTGAGAAAGCGTTATAGACAGAAAAACTTTCGTTTTTAAACTATTAAACCTACAGACATGAAGTTTGGCAATCATGTTTCGTTTGTTGAGTAAAGATTCGCTAAGAACGAGTTTACTGGTTATTGACAACTAAAGGAAATAGCGGGGACTTAAAACGATGTTATAGGTAAGAAAATTTCCGTTTTTTGAACTGGTAGACCTACAGGCTTGAAATTTTGTAAGTATTTTTCTTTTGTTGAATGAGGATCCTCTAAGAACAGGTGTTACAGTAAGTGATTTTTGTAAATCTTTTAATCTTAATTTTTCATTTGCGTGAAATTGATTTAACTGTGCAACTATCGATAATAAGTAGGTAAATAAAAGCACAGAACATTAAAAATAACAAATGATTGAAAATTCCTATAATTAAAGGGGAAAAGCTAAATTTTTATTTTATTAAAAAAATTTTAAAACTTGTAGCCGATGACACTTGATGTTAATACAGTTTTTCCGAATATTAATTCATTAATTAAATTTTATTTTTTTAATTTTAAATTTATTCTGCACTATTTCTGCCGAAGTTAGAATTAGAACCAACAGATGGCGCCAGTAAGTTTTTCTAACGAATTTTTTCTGGGCTTCAAATACATTTTTTAAAACTTGTAGTGGGTGCAAAGCTGTAATCTTTTGAAGTCATTTATGTAAAGTATTATACCAAGCTTTTAAGCAACGATATACGTCTAGAAATAAAATCTTAAAGTGAGAGAAAAGAGGTGTGTAGATGTTAAGTATATGGATATTAGAAACTGAAAAAACATATACAAAAGGAGGCCAAATGCGTCATGACAATCTAGAAATATTATGAGGGGATACTAAAAGCAATGGAAGCATAAACTTGACCTAATTCAAAAATATAACATATCTAACAATTAGATGGAATGGAAGATGATCATTAGCTTATGGATCAGAGTAGCAGTGATGGTGGAGATGAAAAATAATTTGTTGATGTGGCGGAATGAATAGCAAAAGACAAATGTGATGAACTCTTATGTTATTCAGTGATAAAAATTCATTAGGTACATCTTCTTTTTGTTCTTTCCAAGCATTACTGCCGGTTACCAGCCAAAGCTCTCTCAGTCAGCTTAAACCATCTAGATCTATTTCAGGGGTATTCAACCTTTTTTTCTGCTGGACCGCATACATATGTCAGCTATTTCCCGCGGGCCGCAACATCAAGATAAATAGAGAGAGAGCGAAATGCTTTAAGACCAAGAATAACATTGGAAATTTAAAATGTGGAAAATTGATCAAAATATTATAACTCCTATTTTGCTTTTTTTTATTGTTTTTTTATATTTTTTTATTTTTTGTCACTAACACTATATTAGAAGCATTTAAGAAACTGTCCTTCACAATTTTCGCATCAGTAAACGGTTTCATATGATTACCAATAATATAACAAACTGCATAGTATGTCTTTGTTACAGCTGTGATATTACCACTGACAAAACACTTCGTTGCTGTTGCAAAGATTATTCAAGAGAAAAAGCCTATTTATATCACCTCTTAAAAGAGATCTTCGAGGAAAAGTGTCATTGAATGGTTCCTGTTTATTGGTATTTTTTAATACATCACTTTCGTGACAAATCAATCAGTTACTGATCCATGTTTGTTTTTCATTACAAAATAGTCAACCTCCCAATCGTCTTGAAGCGATATATTTTCTTCGAATGTTTTTTCTTGTAAGATATGAAAGATAGTTAAAAATTAGTTCCACCCATAAAATGGTCGTTACTCCGCTGTTATCTGTTATCACTAATGTAACAGTTGCAAATAGAAAAAAAGAATATCAATTCATACCTACCTATACGACACAGACAGCAAAAAGCAAAATTGATGTATTAGATTTTTTGAAAAAAAAATACCCACCAAAATATTAATACAATGTTCTCTATTAAAGGAATGTCTCAGAGCGATGGGCCATGACCGAGCCACTTTAAGAAACTCGATTGGCCGCAGGTTGAATATCGTAGATCTATTTGATGTCATGTTCTTCCATAGGTTAACTCCGAAGTCTTTTAACTACTTTTCTACTTTATCCATCTACCACGTTCTCGGTCTTCCTCTTTTCCTTTTTCTCTCTGGAGTTTGGAAAGTTGTTTTTTCTGACAGGATTTCCATCGCTATATCGAAATACATGTCCCAGCCCCTTTATTTGGGAAGCCTTGACCACTTTGACTATGTTTGGTTCTCTATATAGATCCATCCGGTTTTTACTTCGTGACATTTCTGAACGATGAGTTTTTTACGGGGTGGGGTTGTTAGCCTCACGCCCAACCCCTAACCTGGAAGACCAAGTCCTGTTTAGTCGTCTCTTATGACACGCAAGGACTACGTTGGGACTATTCTTTCACATCCGGTCACCCCCTCCCCGGGTGTATAAGGTACATAATTTCGCTTTAATTTGAATATGCGTAGAAATCTAATTTTTTGTGTGCTCATTTTCTCTTTAATTTTAAAATTATCGCTTTTATATCCGGTGTATAACACCCCTCTCCAGTAAATTTCGATCTTATATTTTGTACTAAAAGTGTGTGTTATATACCGGAATATACGATAGTATTTGCTTACCTTATTTTGACTTATAAATAAGGAAGTTAAGATAGTATAAAACACACATATTATCTTTGACGTATGTAATTTTTGTGTTTAATTTCATAACAAAAATATTTGGTTAGCATTGTGACAAAAACTAAGGAGTATAAAATCTAGAAAACTCATGAGAGATATTTATTTTTTTAATGTCGTACGTTAACGAGTTATTACAAGAAAATATTATTAAAAAACTACAAAAATAACAGTTGATACACGTTCTTCAAACTGTAGAAGCTTGCATTACTTTTGCATTTAGAAAAATATCCTTCAAGAAGGGTCTTTTTGAAAAAGGAAATTTAAGGAAGTATCACGTTGAATGAAGGGAATTATGGCTGTAACGTAAATTTATCTTTTTAACATTGAATGGATAAGTTAAGCTTTTTAACTTTCAATGGACAACATTATCCCATTAACTTTTCCTGTACTGTATTTGATTAAAATGTCTTAGAATCAAATCACTGCAGAGTTCATTAGTCAAGGTTAAAAGAAGAGGAAACTGTCAGTTTTCTGAATAGAATGAAAAGTTATTTATTTCGCCTTTATCTCCCAGATGTCAAAATAGTTCCACATCCTCCTCCCCTAGAAGAATGTGTCTATTTTTAGAGCAATGCATCAATTTTATTTTTCTCCATAAACTTCTTATTCTGTTGCATTTGATATTTTAAATGCTATTTTCTGAAGCCCTTTCAGATAAATTAGAAATTTAAACCAAAAGTTTTCCTTGAATTTGAAAAAAGTTTTCATCAGCTTCAGGGAAATTGAAAAAGTTTTTTTTTTCTTAAGGTATCCGACTACGTTCGGAGCCGTGATTTTAAAAAAGCGCATAAATGGATAATTTTCGTGATATTTAATGTCACTTAGATTAGAATACGTGTATAAAATTGTTTTAAGGGCATTTTGACAAAAAACATTTATTTAAATACAATATTTTGGCAAAAAAATTAACTTAGAATAATCTTTTTTCAAAATGTTCTCCTTTTATAAAATATGCTTCTAAAATAATAATATTCTGCTTATATAAAGTAAAGACATCTCTCTCTCCAGAGAGTCTGAAATATTTTTTTCGAAAAATTCACATTATTTTCAGAATTACAACCAATTGAAATAATTTCTCCCCTTTGTTGTCGAAAAACATGAATAGACCCATTTCTAAGTAAAATATTTCAAAAATTCTAGTTGAGCCTCTGTACAGAGATCTGAGCTATATACAGGTAAAATATTATAATAATAGAAGCATTTTTCACAAAAAGAGAATATTTTGAAAATTGGTCATTCTATGTTCATCTTTTGTTAAAATATTGTACTTAAGTAATTTTTTTATTGTAATAATAATTTTAAAACAAGTTTATATACATTTTCTAATCCAAGTGACCCTAAATATCATAAATATTATCCATTTATACGCTTTTTCAAAATCACGGTTTTGAACGTAGTTGGATACTTTAATTAATCCTCACATTAATATAAATAAAGTCATGAAATACTTTTTAAAAATATAAATAATGTTATTAAATAGTTAACTCACAATAATCATTTTAATGTAAACATGAATGTAGCAACAAGGATTGGTAGTCAAGAAACCTTAATTTTGCGTTTAAAGGCGTCTTAGTTTTTCAGTTAGAATTGTATTACATTTTTTTACATATATTTATTACATCTCAATATATTTTTGCACTCTTTTTTTTTTTAAAAAAAAGGTATTTTAAATGTATGCGATATGAAAAAAGAATGTTTGAGGTACCTCTTTAAGAAATATTTAATAATTATTTTAAATGAATCATATTAACATATATAACTTAAATATTTTTAATTAATTTACAGATGACCTTTTGCAATTTTTGTATATTAATTATTTACTGCATATTTGTTATTCATATGAATAAATATATATAATAATACTGTTTATAATATTCAAATTATTTTAAAAATTAAATTAACTTAATTAAATTAAAGAGGAATACATTGGTATGATGTCTTATGAACTGAAGTTACTCCAATGTATTTCATTATTTTTAACATCTTTTTATAAGCTTCACTTTTATGTAACGGAATCTTTAAACAATTTTTAACACTTTAAAAGGTCAGATGAATTCAAAATTTTGCACAGTTGTCCAGGTCCGACGACAATACAATAATTTAATAGTTTTGTTCCATTGTCCTGATCAGGATCATCAGGATTAACAATTTCCCGATTTCCAGATCCCATCCCGCATCTGGCGACTAATTTCATATCCCATTTCCAGATTTGGCGAAGAATTCAAGATTTGGCTACTAAAATAGAAATTTACAACTTAGTTTGATTAACTATAAAAGGGTGTTTTTCATTTTTTAACTATAATTTATTTATGGTACATATTATCGCAACCTATTGGAAGTGAAGCCCCTGGTTGTCAATTCATAGCAGGAAATCGGGTTTACCAACTTGGCGAGTTATTTATAGAGTAGGCGATTGTTGCGGTAATATTTACTAAGTACCTTTTTTAAATATCTAATTGTATTTTCATTGGCACTCGTTTCTATTTTCATTCAAAATATCTGACAACAGACTTTTACTTTTTATTCGATATATATTTTTTTCGCTAGATGAGTGAATCGATTCATGGAATAAAGTTAGGTAAGTTAAAATTTTATTCTCGTAAAAAATTCTTGTGTCTGTTGAAATTCTATTTTTTACTGAACTATTCTATGCTATTCATTCTTGATTAATCTGTATGTAACAACTATTCGTTTAAATCCATTAGATTAGCTTATATCTCGATTTCAAACGCACAGTCTACTAATTCGATTTAAATTGAAATCTATATCCTACACTATATTCTAATACTAAAAAGTATGAAATGAATCTTAATTATTTACAATAAATGAATTTTTTCATTAAAAGTATCTGATACATGTAATTCATATATAGCAAACAAATATTTATTTAATTTTAAACCGTATCAGCTACATTGTAACGGTAGATATTCACACACACACAGTCAAGAATATTTTTTAATAAAAAAGTAAATTTTTCTGATTAAGTTTAATGCTCATTGTCGACAGATTTAAAACCGGGATCACTCTTTAAATATAAATGACTAAAAAATTTTATGAATGTTTAACAATTTCTCAATCAATCTATATTTTAAAAATACAAAATATTGGTGAAAAAAGTTTACCTACTGAATTACATCAATATATAAATTCATAATAACAATGAAAAAAAGATTATATTTGCAAAAAAAAGACAGATATCCTTATTTATTTACGTCATAACACAACACAAATACAGCAAGTACTTACCATCACAATTTAAAATGTCTTGTTTAGCTTGTATATTTCTGCCTACTTAGAAAAGTGCTATTGATAATATTTATATTTTAATAAAAACATTGTAGCAAAAAAGAGGCAATAACATTGTTTAAAAAACAAGTGCGTATAAAATAAATATATCATGTATATCATTTATCATTTATAATAGTTTATTTACTCTTCAGTAAAAGTATACAGGAAATCCAGAAAATTATTTTTTGATAAATTGAAGCTTAAATTCATATTATTATAGTTAAAAATTTTATTTTTTTATTAAACAGCTTTGAATATTTAAAATAGGGACCCGAGTAACATTTATTTCACAATTTCTACAAATCACTGCTCCTGACTTGAGATACAACCCCTGACAATTAAGTTTGGTGAATGATGTCAGAACGGCCGATCTGGTTACACTGGCGAAACAAAACGCTGCACATGCATAGAGGTAGGTGATGACCATCTGACCCCACCGTTGTTCAGTTCAGCGTCGTTTGTGTTCCATGTAAGACTTGTTTTACAAAGTGATTGTTCAGTGTGTTGGGACAAACAGTGAACAAGAAAATGAACGAACAAAGGATCATTTTAGAGTTTTGTTTTCAGCTTGTCAAGACACCGAAAGAAACTTATGCAATGCTGGTACGTGTTCATGAAGATCGAGCACTTTCCATGAAGTGTGTGTACGATTGGTTCGCCTGTTTTCGAGAAGACCGGGGAAGTGTTTGTGACAAAACCCGTAGCGGAAGTCCGGCGACCTCCGTCAGTGACGAAAACATTGAGAAAGTGACTAAATTAATCACGAAAGATCGGCGATTAACTGGACAAATGACAGCTGGACGATGAATATTTCAAGATACATTGAAATTTTGACCTGTTTCATGAAACGTCTACGCAGGATACGACCTCAATACGAACAACAAGGCTTATGGTTTTGTGTGTGTGAACGACAACGCTCGCCCTCACGCAGCCAATATTATCAAACAGTTCCTGGCAAAAAAGGGGCTGGTGCAAATTGAACATCCACCATTCACGCCAGATCTCAATGCTCCAGATTTCTTCCTATCCACACGACTCAAACTCGCTTTGAAAGGAAAGAGATTTGGCGATATTTCTGACATCCAATGAAACATGACGAGCTTTTGAACTCCATCTCAAAAGAAGACTTCTTGCAAAGTTTCCAGGGCATGTATAACAGATGTAGGGCGGTACATAGTTATGGGAGGTGACTATGTACTTCAAAGGACAGTAAGGTAACACACTTTCGTTATTATTTCATTAACGTTAATGTTACAGGACTATTCACCGAACTTTATTGTCAGAGGTTGTATAACTTTTGTTTCCAGAAGTGTAACTAATTAAAGAACAAGTCTTTTAATATCAGCTTACTAAAGAACTAACACAATTTTTTTTAATTATTTCCGCACGAGAAAGTTAGCGGTTGATAATATTCACTGAATGAGAAGATAATTGAAACATTCAATCTCTTAAGTTAACCTGATCTCAATAAATATTATTGAATAGTTGTAATCTTCATGAATTTCATTAAAAACATGCTTCATTAAGGTATTCGACTACATTCGGAACCGCGATTTTAAAATAGCCCATAAATGGATAATTTTCATGATATTTAGTGTCACTCAGATTATAATACATGCGTAAAATTGTTTTAAAGACATTTTGACAAAAAAAATTTATTTAAATATAATATTTTGGCAAAAAATTAACTTAGAATAATCTTTTTTCCAAATGTTCGCCTTTTGTGAAAAATGGTTCTATTATAATAATATTTTGCCTGGAGATAGCTCAGACCTCTCTACAGAGGCTCAACTAGAATTTTTGAAAAATTCACATTATTTTCAGAGTTACCACCAATTGAAATAATTATTGGCGTTTTTTTCTTAAAATTTCTCGCCTCTGCTGTCGTAAAATATGAATAAACGCACTTCTAAGTTATATATTTCAAAAATTCTAGTTGAGCCTCTGTAGAGAAGTCTGAGCTATATACAGGCAAAATCTATATATATGTAAAGGAGAAAAGCGACTCACTGACTAATCGCGATATCTCCGGAACTACAGATTTGAAATTCGGTAGGTAGGTTCCCTTTATGGAGTAGACGTCAGCTAAGAACGGATTTTGCAAAGATCGAACTCCAAGGGGCGTTATAGATAATTATTTCCATTATTAAACTATTAGATGTATATTCTTGAAAAAAACTTAGTACACAGATTTCTTTCATAAAGTAGAGATAGTTAATTTTTTGCCAAAGTATTATATTTAAATAAATTTTTTTGTCAAAATGTCCTTAAAACAGTTTTATGCATATATTCTATTCTAAGTGGCATTAAATATCATGAAAATTATCCATTTATGCACTTTTGCAAATCACGGTTCCGAACGTAGTCGGATACCTTAAAATACTGAATGCATTATCCTTGAGGACTTAATGTAGATTCTTTCATTATATAGTTTAGTCCCACACAAAATAGTTAGGAACGATATAAAATACAACCAACCCTGTTTCTTAGCGGTTTTTTAAGCATTTCATGATATTTAGCATAATGTGATTCGACATAAGTTTCTCATAAGATTGTGTAGATTTTATTTTGTTTAGAATCACTTATATTTTATCAGCGAGAGCTATAATATGCAAAGTGCGATAAATATCAGCTAAAATATTGAAATAATTTCTATTCTTTGAAGTATATATACGGGAATGAACTAGAATTATGGAAAGGACTTGATAGGTTGGTGTAGGGGTGACGCTTAGTAATTATCTTTTTTGCAGCATCTGTAGAACAATAGTTCTTCGTTTTACCTGTCAGTTCTCTCTAAATAATTCCTAGTCCTTCAACCTCTTAAGAAATGCACTTTCACACAATTTCTCTCTCTCATAAAACTTTAATAAATATCTTCTAAGGGAGTCTTATTTTTATGCAATCCTTATTTTACCGTATAAAAATGTCAATTGCTAAATCAATAAATCACTATTTGTGTAATATTGTGTCATATCAATGTGTTATGTTGTGTCATGTGTGTGTGTGTGCATGCGCATTTTTAAGCGGTTGCTATCCCCCGCACAAAAACGACAGGTTTGACCGTACTCGCCTCGTTTGGTGTGTACTCGAGATCGAAACTCCGTTTTGCAAAATGCGGAGCATTACAAGGTTGTGTGAAAAATATAATGCGGATAGTTAACATGTAAAATACCAAACAGAAATAGAACGATTTTTCATTGCAGCAGTACAATAATAAGGATATTTCAAAATGTTATACAGTGAATAGTCAAAAATTAATAGTATTTTTTGTCAATGCAGTTCACATTTTTACCTAAATTTAAAACTTACAAAAACGTATTAGTAGGAAAAACCAAATAAGGAAACAACATGGATATAGATACCAGATTTTATCAATAACATATATATGTAATTTAAATGTATTGTTTGAAGGAGAACATTTGAGGTACTTTAATTTTAGCAGACCCTAATATTATCATCTCTTTCCTGATACAATTTCTAAAATTTGTCCCAGTGTCCATTTGTAGGGAGGTAAATTATCCTATTTTAATAAAACCATTGTTCTTGGTTTTGTATTGATTGTCTTTTCTTTAAAGCTATTTTTAACAATTTTGAATATGTATTGAATGATTTACTATCATTATTCCGGAATAACCACAATTCAAGTAGTCCACCGCCAGCAGCTCACGAGTGACTTCAAATTGACAATCAATTTAAAATTTACCACGTGAAATTATCCTCATCATAACTCCATTATCGAGATAATCTTTATTCTTTAATGTATATTAATTGTGGCTCAGGAAATTGCCTTAATGGATATGCCAGATAAGGAAAAGTCTGGGTTTACTGCTTGAAAACCGCGTATTCAAGCAGCGTATGAGAGTTATTAATAGAATTAAAGGACAACAATTCAATAAATCTTCCATTTTGATGGGATTGCTTAGAACTCTGCTATCATCAGTCTAGCTTTTTTTAATATTATTTTAGATAATACTTGAATGATTTCCCACCACACAAATCATCGAAGATAGGTGCTTTAGAGTAAATGAATTTCTATTCAATACCTTTTGTTGCTAGATGTTAGTTAAATTTTCATCCAATTATTAACTAAATCATGATGTTAGATATATTGGGACATTTAATAACATTGTTATACTCTAATTCTGAAAGGGAAATACATCTGATAAACTGCTTGCTTTGAGAAGCTTTTTATGTAAAATCAAAGTATACAAAGCTTGACGTATGTAAAATTGAACTGCTATTTACAGTTAAGTGAATTGAGTACGCGGAGAAAGATAGCAATCGAACGTAAAATTAAGTTACAATTTAAACATAAACTGTGATTTAATCTTACAATTGAATCTTCAATCTTTGTTGCTGGTGTTTCCAGAGAATGGAATTGATATCTTGAAATTCGAGTTCAAGAAATCAAGCTGATTATTCGTATTAAATGATAAATTTTCTTTTTTACAAATACTTAGAGTATACTACAATTGACTCGTTTCCTATTAGCTATAACTGAAGTTGATAGTAATTGAAAGGCTAAGCTAAAGAAGATTGTTGATTTTTTTATATGTCTTTTCCTTTGGCTATTGAAACATCCAATTTCTCTTATTACTATGCTTTATTTCGAAAGGAACCCCAAAACCTCTACTCCCATAAAACTAAAAAAAATTAAAGCTATTTTCCTGATAAATGATCGTCCATCATTTATTTGGAAATAACTGGATTGTTAGTAAAACTGATACAATCCAATCATTCACTACCTTATCACTAGAGTTTTTCTTTTCCATAGTTCAATTATGACTTTACAATATAATTTTCATTCAAAATGGAAGAAAAACAGTGTATTCTACTCGGAAGAGAAATTCTTGATTTTCTTTTCTCATTCTTTAAATTCATTATTATTTAAATCTTGCACTGATCTGGTTATAGTCTCCATTCTGAATTTCTTAACTCTTTCAAGTAATATTGGCTGGCGATGTTACCTTGATTTTGATCAGCGAAACTTTATTTGTAAATGTAAATGAACCGATGAACATAATATAATATCCAATACCATTATCGTAATTATTAATAATCTGCCATTTCGGGCAATTATTAATAATTACGAAAAAATACGCCCCTTCAGCTTTCCTGAAAAGTGACGAAGAAAATATTAATTTTATCGTAAATTGCCCCATCTTTATATTTCCCTGTAATCTTTGGTGAATAATTCATTTCTGGAACATGAATTGTCAGTCTGGATCATGAGTAATCAGCAAGTCAACAATCTCTAGGACACATGCAATCTCATGGAGTTCTGCAAAATAGTAAAGGGTATTTTTTTAGAGGTATAGAACTTTAAATTGCAATAAAACAACGATGTATTATTCGATTGACATGGATTTTTTTTATTCGAAAGATAATTTTGTGACATTACATTTAAAATATGATTTCTGGCATATGACTGCCACGGCTGGCTCGTATGTAATCCAATCTGGACGTCCAATTTTCGATGACTTTTTCCAACATTTGTGGCCGTATATCGGCAATAACACGGCGAATGTTGTCTTCTAAATGGTCAAGCGTTTGTGGCTTATCCGCATAGACCAATGACTTTATATAGCCCCACAGAAAATAGTCTAGCGGTGTTAAATCACAAGATCTTGGAGGCCAATTCACAGGTCCAAAGCGTGAAATTAGGCGGTCACCAAACGTGTCTTTCAATAAATCGATTGTGGCACGAGCTGTGTGACATGTTGCGCCGTCTTGTTGGAACCACAGCTCCTGGACATCATGATTGTTCAATTCAGGAATGAAAAAGTTAGTAATCATGGCTCTATACCGATCACCATTGACTGTAACGTTGTGACCTTCATCGTTTTTGAAGAAGGATTCCACCAGCCCATAAAGCGCACCAAACAGTCAGTTTTTCTGGATGTAACGGTGTTTTGACATACACTTGTGGATTAGTTTCACTCCAAATGCGGCAGTTTTGTTTGTTGACGTAGCCATTCAACCAGAAGTGCGCTTCATCGCTAAACAAAATTCGCTTATGAAAATCGGGAACAACGGCAATCTCGTTTTGGGCCCATTCGACGAATCTATTCAGGTGTTAGTCTATTCATGATGAATTGCCAAACCAAACTGAGAATAAATCACTTGACATCTGTTAAATAGGTCGCCATCTTGGAAAGTAATGTCAACTTAAACTTCTATACCTGAAAAAAAAACACTCTTTATAAACATCGGAGTACCTTGATTCAGAAAATCACGAGGAGATTTTTTGTTGGAATAATGATACCACAAGTATTTGAATCTGTCAGTGCTCATCAGTGCGCAAAAAATTATGACAAATTTTCAAAACCTTCTCCTTTTATGAAACATGCTTCTATAGCACTAGTAATTGGCTTATATATAGCTGGGACCTCTATACTAGGTGTGACTAAGATTTTTGAAATGTATAATTTACAAGGGGATTTATATTCATACACTGGCTATTGACTATGCACATTGGCTATTATTTCAATTGATTGAAAAAAATGTGATTTTTCGGAAGCCCTAGTTCATTATCTGTTGAAAGTACTATCTACATATAACCAAAATATTATTATAGAAGCCTTTTTAATAAAAGGAGAATATTTTGAAAATTTGACATCTTGTGACGGGCTCACACGTGTTTTCATTAACATGTCCTTTTGGTTCTTTGGGAGCCAGATTAAATGGCAACTCTTTTCCAACCAACCTGGAAAGTGAAACGTGAAGGAAAGAAAAAAATTAGGAAGCTGTGACGACTTACACGTATTTTCTTTAACAAGTCCTTTGGGTTCTTTGGGCCAGAATTAATGGCAACTCTTTCCCAACCAAATCCAAGAAACGAGAAGTGAAGAGATGCAAATAATATAGAATAAATATAGGATCTTAGAGTAAGCGTAATGGAAATGATGGCAATGTAATGGTAGTGTAAAGGAATGTTCGACAATTAAAGTGCGTTGTGGTATTGGATGATTATTGAAGTTCGCTGTTCAAAGATTCAAGTTCTACGTGTTGTGGATAAACATATTGGTGATCGATTAGAAGTTAAAAGTAAAGCTACTTACCACTATAGATAAAGACAAGTTTATTACAGAATAATATAAGGTAGGATTGATTACTTATTATTATTATTATATTTGAAGATTAGGTGGTCCAATTATTGAGATAGGTCTGAATTATATTGTGTGTTGCGTATTGCGTCATAGTAGATTCTCTCATTCTTTAATAAGATTATATTTGTTCAAAGTTTAAGTTGAATATCATAATAAAGTCATATTAAGATAATGTTTGATTCTAGTTCTTACGTTAATCCTACACCTCTAGCTCACGCTGATGCTTCGAGGGATGTATTTCCAAGGGGAGGTACATCACAATGGCGCCCAACTAGGTTTAATCTATATGACCCCGAGATGAGAAACGCGAGAGGATTTAATGTTTGGCCAGAAGTATATTTTTCTGGGTCGGAGAACGTCACCGAATTTTTAGAGGGTATTGATAACCAAATTAAATTACTTGAAATACCCAGTGACTTATCGTGTGCTTATTTAAAAGGTCATCTCATGGGTAGAGCCCTGGATTGGCACCAAATATTCGGATCGACGTTAGTGCAAAATACTGCCACGGACTTCGCACAGCTGAAAGCAGCATTGTCGAAAGCATTCCCGGCCATCCAAAATAAAAAGGAGTTGGAGACTCGGTTTTACGCGTATCAGCAAAGACAGAACCAGGAGCCGACAGATTTTGTTTACGATTTGCTTAAGCTACATAAGAAGTTAGAACTGGGGATGTCTGAGAAAGCCCTTGTAGATAATATTTTCGTTAAACTTGAGCCGCAAGTCCAAGACTATGTAGAGGTTCGTAACCCACAAACCACGATCCAATTATTAGAAGTATTAGCTAAGTTTGAGGAAAGATATTCGTGCAAGGCAGCATTGGGTTCGAGAAATAGTAATAACGTGGAAGTACGAGGTCGGAATGAGCGTAGGATGTATAATGTTGGTAATAATCGAGGAAATTGGAGAAATTCTGAAGTAGTACATATATCAAATAATGGTAGAAATGATTATAGGGGTAGCAATCAGAACAACCGTTAAGGAAATCAGTGGTTCGAGAACAGGAATAGGTTTCAAAACGATGATCGCAGATTTAACGATAGGGAATATCAATTTAGAAATCGAGGTCAAAATGACGATTTTAGTAGAGGGGACCAAAGATATAGGGGTTCGAGTGAAAATTTTAGTCGAGGCAGTAGAAAACAAATGGGACGTTTAAATGTTTTGAAAGTGAATGATATTAAAGGTGATCAGACGCAGTCGATAAATCAGTCACTGATTAAACTTTCAGCAATATGTATGTCTCCGGTAGAACTTCCATATGTTCCTATTTTATTAGACGAAACTTTTACGAAAGCGTTATGGGACACTGGAGTGGAGAAGTCATTTATATCGGAAGAGGCATACCAAAAATATTTTTTTTATAAACAAGTAAAGAAATCGAATACTCAGGTGATCACGGCGCAAGGAGCTGAATGTCGAAATATGGGGTTGTGGAATTAAATATTCGAATACGGGATTTTAAAAAGCCCTGGTTGTTCCATGTGTTAGCAGATTTAGAATACCCATGTATTCTGGGGATGGACTTCATAGGTGGATCAAAGATCATTTTGGACTTTGATCGGAAATCGTTGGCGATTCAAGAATCACAGGTTGAAGATATTAAGATAGATGACGGAAATTTGCGTGTTGATTTGTCAGAAACTAAGTTAAATGTTGTGGCTAACGTTTTAGATAATAATACAATTGAAAGTATAATAGGAGAAAAAGTTAACTGTGCAATAATCAGAGAGATTTGGTAGTTTCGTCACGAGATCAGTTAACAGAAGAACAAAAAACAGACACAGAATTAGGCCATATCTATAGATATCTAGAAAACCCAGAAGATAGCTCAGTTAATGCGGCAATATGTGAGAATTGGTCTCGCGATTTTAGGCTAGTAGAAGGCTTGTTATTTTATGCGAAATATGCAACGTCATTAGGAGAAATGCGAGTATACATTCCCCCCAAAATCTTTAAGGAATGAAATTATGAGAGAACTTCATGACAAGCCATTAGCAGGTCATTTCAGACGTTTTAAAACATCATAAAATAAGGGATGTTTGTTATTTCCCGTATATGAGAAAATTTATTGATCAATATGTCTCTACATGCCATATGTGCCAATTTAATAATTATAAAAACGCGTTACCAGCTGGTCGGTTAATACCAATTGTATCAAATTATCCAAATGAAATAGTTACGTTAGATTTGTCAGGTCCGTATCCCGTGTCGAGAGTAAGACGCAACCGATATGTATTAGTAATTACGGATCATTTCAGCAAGTGGGCTGAAATCATACCCCTTAAAAAAGCCTCTGCTCGAGCTATAGCAGATAATTTTTTTGATAATTATATATCGCGTTTTGGAGCTCCAATTAAATTAATTAGTGATAACGGTCCCCAATGTATTTCCGATATTTTTGAGAATTTAAGTGAGAGATTAGGCATAAGGCATGTGAAGACTGTTGTTTATAGACCTCAAGCAAATAGAACAGAACGCGTAAATCGCGATCTGGTGCAAATGATTGCAAAGTATGTCAATGAGCAACATGACACATGGGACCAATTCTTACGTGAGTTTGCTTATGCTATTCGTACGGCTGTAAACGAAACAACGGGGAAAACCCCTGCGGAATTATTCTTAGGTAGAAAGTTAATTACGCCTTTTCAGAAATTAGTGATGGTATCAGACGGAACGGAATTTGCAGTAGGAGATATTGAGAGATTGTTTGAAGAGGCTAGACGAAACATAGAAACTAAACATGAAAATTGGAAGAAATATAATAGACGCAGGCGTGATGTACAAATTAAGGTGAATGATTGGGTTTTGGTAGCAACACATCATTTAAGTTCAGCAACAAGAAAAGTAGTAGCTAAGTTTAAACCAAAATTTGAAAGTCCGTATAGAGTATTAGATGTTAAGAATAACTACGTAGTGATATGGAAAGCGGGAAAAAGGTTAACGATTAATGTAGATCAGGTTCGGATATATCGTCATAGGAAATGTGACGAGACGGAGATAGGAACAGGTAGTCCAGATAACGGTAGTTTGCGCGATGAATCAAGTGGTTTTGACAGAGTACAACGGAGATCAAATGACTCGCGAGATGGTAAAAAGAAAGGGTCAGAAGTAAAGCGTGAGTTGGAGGAAAAAGGGTTAAGTTTTAGAGGAAAAAGTTATCAGGGAAAGAAAAACACAAATGAAACCAATAAGCGCAGACCACTTATCAGATCAATACCTAGTTCTTGGTCTGAGAAAGATAGAATGATTAAAAGGAGTAAAAAGGAACGATTACCCTATAAGAGATCAGATGAATCTAGGTCGGGAGGACCAGAAAGGAAGGTTCAGAAGGGATCAGAGCATAGAGTGAATAAAAGGGCTTTATTATCTAATTACAAAACTAATCATAGTTTGACAAAATACAGAAAGAAAAGCCGGAGGGAAGAGACAGTTGTGACAAATCTATACGGAACTTTATCACTAACCTTCTGAGACGCCTCTTTTAGGGAAATTTAATTCCCTAACTATTTCCAAACAACTCCAAAAAGAGGACAGGGATTCCTTATTATATATATATATGCATATTAGATAAAGTATTTAAGTCAAACGGAGTAGTAAAGTGAGAGACAGTAGGAGAGAGATTGAAGCAGGAAGTTATAATAGTGAAGTTAGAGATTTATTATTGAAGATTTCTAGGTGGATAAATTAGAGCTTAGATTCAGTGTGGTAAATATTGATTTATAATTAAAGTCTCATTAAAGTTTTATATTAGGAGTGAGATTAAAGTTAAATGTTCAATAGGAACATTATTGAATATAATTCTGGGATCTCTTATTGCGGTAATCTCTGCGTGATCGATATTCTAATTGTTAATTAATTGGATCATTAAATATTTAAGTTAATATAAAGGAAAGTCCCTTTTAAACCTCATAAAGCTATTTTGATTTATTTGTTATTAAAAGTCTTTGATTCTATTTGGAAAAGATAACCAAATAAAGAAAGTTATTTATAAAAATGGCTACTGGTTCTTCTTTGACTCAAAATTATTCTCGTTCTCAAAGTGAGATCCAAGGGGATCTTCACACAGTGACGCCCACCATAAGCAGCTACAACCTTAGACCACGAATTGGAAAAAGGGAAGAGTCCAGACCGACCATAGAGAGGAAGGCACAACAAGGAGGTCCAGTTCGTTCCAGAAAAGGCAGAGAAAGGAACGATAGTCCATACATCGAGGAGCGAACAAGATCAAGCAACAAAAATGCCAGACGAGGAGGTGATTAACAGCGGCAAGACCAAGAAAGGAGAGGAACGTGGACAAAGAAATCCTTGTCACTGGAGGTCTTGGTAGGAAACGCCAACTACAAGTCATAAGAACCAGGTTGTGTGTATCGTTTCTTATTATATTGCAATAAAGCCAAGTCACGGTCGGGTAATTAAAATTTTAGAAGCCAAGCAAAAGAGAACACTACAATGGGTGTTTTTCTAGAAAAGGAAAAAGCTTTTGTCTTGTAAAATTTTTTTGTATAAATCTGGAGAAAACAACTGTAAAAATGCATTTGTTTACTTCTGTTATGACTTCGCTGGGATGCGACAATTCCTTTTGGTTGTTTGTTTTGTTTATTGAAAAATGTTTGTAATTGTATAATGTATATATATATATATATATATATATATATATATATATATATATATATATATATATGTTGTTATATTGTTTCATATTAAGGAACATCTGGTTTTGGGAAACGCGGCGTAGATAGCATACTAACATAACGTTTAACCAGCGCTACGCGATTTGAGGGGAAGTTTTTGAAAGAACCAGATGAAAAATATGTATAGAAATTAGTTACAATTTAAAAGTGATATGTACTGTATAAAAATTGTGAAATGTAATAATAATGTGTAAAAAATTTTTTTCAAAGTACTCAAGAAATTTTTGTTTCAGGGTAACGGACCCTGAAGTCTATAAGAAATTAACCTATACAAAGAACGGAGCTAGAGAGAAGATGTAAAGAAGAAAAATTGTTAAAATTTAAGTAAACATTTAGGTAGAATTAAGTTAGTTAAGAGACGTGTGGGCCTCGTTTTTTCTACCATTTAAGTCACATATGGTTTTTCCCCGGCTCTGTTAGCCAGATGGGACACGTCTATTTATTCTGTACATGTGAGACTCTACCGTGATTAAAATGCATGACTTTGAATTTTGGTCTATTTAATTAAGTAAAATTTATTGAGGCTGTGGAAATTCAAATTAAGGAGAAATATTAAAAATTAAAATTAAGATGAATAGTAAAAATTAAAATTTAAGTGAAACATTAGAAATTAACGGTTAGAATAAAATTTAGGCACGTAATTTCTTAAGGGCCATTAAGACTCTCGAATAAATCACGTTTTGTTTCTTGGAGGGGTTGTGACGACTTACGCGTCTTTTCTTTAACAAGTCCTTTGGGTTCTTTGGGCCAGAATTAATGGCAACTCTTTTCCAACCAAATCCAAGAAACGAGAAGTGAAGAGATGCTAATAATATAGAATAAATATAGGATCTTAGAGTAAGCGAGGGATCATAGCCTGTGTTGCTCTATATCCCCTTCAACCTTTCAATCAATCAATCAATAGAGTAAGTGTAATGGAAATGAGGGCAATGTAATGGTAGTGTAAAGGAATGTTCGACAATTAAAGTGCGTTGTGGTATTGGATGATTATTGAAGTTCGCTGTTCAAAGATTCAAGTTCTACGTGTTGTGGATAAACATATTGGTGATCGATTAGAAGTTAAAAGTAAAGCTACTTACCACTATAGATAAAGACAAGTTTATTACAGAATAATATAAGGTAGGATTGATTACTTATTATTATTATTATATTTGAAGATTAGGCGGTCCAATTATTGAGATAGGTCTGAATTATATTGTGTGTTGCGTCATAGTAGATTCTCTCATTCTTTAATAAGATTATATTTGTTCAAAGTTTAAGTTGAATATCATAATAAAGTCATATTAAGATAATGTTTGATTCTAGTTCTTACGTTAATCCTACACCTCTAGCTCACGCTGATGCTTCGAGGGATGTATTTCCAAGGGGAGGTACATCACAAAGCTTTTAAATAACAGAAGTTTAGACTAAGCGAGGCGGCATTTGGTGAATGTTATGATAGTCAGTGTTTCAAGTGTGAATAGGATTTCGAGAAGTTAAGTGACAATCAAGAGAAGTTATCCGTGACAGAGAGCCTTAGGTCAAGGTGCATACCATTGCACGCCAGTGAACCGCAACTTCAACTAGGATCAGATAAATTGTCGTTTCGTCGGGCATTAAGGTAGGAGTGACTATTTAAATATTCGGACCTGTTATCGCATTGAAATTAAGCTTAGGCGAGTTAGTTATTGATAGTGGTCCGAGTTACGTTATTTCGGTATGATATATTGTGTGTTTAGCCAACGTAGATTCTCTCACATATCGTATTATTATCTAATCTGCTATAGGTTTGAGTTAAGATCTTAATAAAGTAATATTAAGATTATGGCAACTTATAGTTCTTCATTTATTCCTACACCTCTAGTTCACGCTGATAATTTAGGGAAAGGGCACCCGAGGGAGATGCCCTTACAATCTTTCTTCATTTTTTTGCCCCAAAAAATTGTATTTAAATAATTTTTTAACGTAATAATGTTCTTAAAACTATTTTATATTTATTTTTTCTAATTCAAATGATACTTAATCTTTTTATATAAAAATCTTCTGTGCGTGTGTATGTCACTAAACTCCTCCTAAACGGCTGGACCGATTTCGATGAAATTTTTTGTGTGGGTTCAAGTAAATTCGAGAATGGTTTAGATTCACAATTTGGTCCTATAACGCAATAATCAATATTTAATTATGATATTAATTAAAAACATCCAAAAAATACAACTCAACATTCACCTGCATTGTTGTAACAACGCTATTGTTATAAACAAGTAATATAAAAAAAAATTTAATCAATTCCTACTTAGATCAACCAAGAAAAAATTTATTTTAGCTACTTTTTATTAAATAGTTGCAATTAATATAAATATGTATATACATATGACAGAATCACAACATTCAGTGGTAATTAATTTTTATTAATTAACATTAAAGTATCGTATTGTCATCCAAAACAATGGTGTATATAAAATTTCCTTTCAACTGAATGCTTTAACACGTGAGAAAAAAAACCTTTTCAAATATTGACATAAGTCGCCAAAAGGGTCGCTAAGTCGCCAACCACGCTGTATTTGTAATTTTTTAAATAAATAGTTTTAATCAAAAATAATTTTTATTAATTATAATTAAATTATTGTATTGTCATCCAAAATAATCACGTACATTACATTTCAGTTCAATTGAGCGCTTTAAAATGTATTTTATTAACGACTGGAAATTCCACCAAAATAAATAAATAAACAAACAAATAAAATATGTATAGAGATCGTGAGCTAATAGTAGGAATTGAAAAAGAAGTAAGTTGGCGCCGAAAATTGATTTTCAGCCAAACTGGCCAATGATTGATTGATTGAATATTAACGTCGCACTGTTCAGCTACACGAGGGCTTTTGGCGACGGACCACGTAATTTTGAACCATGGTCAAGTGACGTGGACGACACCTGAGCTAGAACCCCCCTCTCCTAACTACTATACCACACCAACGGGAGGACGTTTCAGCTCTCGACAGATTTAATGTGCATCGCTGCCCTACACGGCGGGTCTTTAGTGGTAATGGGCTCGAACTCGTTTCAAGGCAAGCCACGACACCACTCGGCTACCGCGGCCGACCCAAATTGGCCGAACCCGGTCTTTATTGTTACGAAAATGCAGACGATTCACGCTTTTTAGCGTTTTTAATTAATATCTTTTCAAATAATCTTTATATATGTAATTCTGTGCGTGTGTATGTAACTGAACTCCTCCTAAACGGCTGGACCGATTTTGATGAAAGTTTTTGTCTGTTCCAGTGGACTCGAGAATGGTTTAGATTTATAATTCGGTTTAGAAATATTTATTTAATAATTTTTTTTATTTATAAATTGTTGATCTTGGAATGTTTTACATTGGATCCGGCAGACTGCGCTACGATCGCAGTATCGAATATTCAAAAATCTTTTATTATAATTCAAGTTGGTCCCGACAGTTGGTGCTGTGATCATTTCAGGAAAATATTTTATCACTTCGTGTTATTATTTTGATGAAATAAATCGTGTGTTAATTAAATTATTACATTCTGATGTAATTAGTGTTTGAAATTTTACACAATTTTACTCAAAACGGTGCAGGTTGTTAAAGCTTATTCATAAAAATTTGGAATTTTTGAATTTAAGATGTGTGTACAGGACAACGACTGTCGGGTCCTCTAGTATGTATATAAAAAATTCATTCATGTGCTTTTACAAAATTACGCAATCCCGAGCTTAGACATCTTAAATACTTAAGTAATATATTTCAGGGGGACTCAATAAAAATTTCATTTATTTTGAAATACCTTAAATTATTTATATGTGTTGTATGAACAACATCCGGATGCGTGTATGTAATAACTGTATTACAAAGTATGGGGATATTACCAACATCCTGGAGTAACTGACTCTATATGCAAAATAAATTTGAAACACAAATTTAAAGTTGTGTTTAATTTACATTTAAACGTTTATATAATATATATATAGTAAAATACGCTTAATGCGAAAACGCTTAAGACGAAATAGCAGTTAACACGTAATAATACAACGGTTTCGACTAACTATTATGCATTTCATGCATTTTTTTCTCTTAACACAAAACATAAATCGCTTAACACGGAAATATTTCCCTTCTGAAGAGGGAGGATATTGAAACTGAGACAACACTTAATGAAAAGTTTGAGAACGTTTCTGTGGACTGCCCTACTAAATCATCGGAAGAACACGATGCACTTGATGATGGAGTGTGTACAGCCTCAAATATGGTAGGCAAAGACATTTTGTAGTTTATTCAAAGCTCAAAAAATTACTTTGTTGTAGGGTGCGACAGCAATAATGTAATGATTAATGCATCTCCTATTCCCTCGTCATCCGAAATGGAGAACATCATGAAAAGTATGTGCAGTTATTTAGACGCACATTCCAAAGGAAAAATGAATAAAAAATGGATGAAATAGAACACTTTTTTGACAATTTAATGCTAAAAAGGACATTGAAAAAAATCAGTTTTTTTTCCAAAATCTCAATAAATGTTTTCCTTTTTTAAAAAAAACTTGAAAATTTTGTATTAAATTTCCTTGAAGTTCTGAAGTGAGAGGGGGCACACAGTAGCGCCCAAACACTACGCGAGAAAGGCTGCACTTATTTTTATTATTGTTATCTACCCATCTTTTCTATTTTATCAAGTACCTAAAGCAGAAAAATGTGTTCAGATATAGAGAAAATCAAACTCTGACCGAATTTGTTTCGGTGGGGTGTTGAATTTCACTAAAACTATTTTGTAGCGTGTACCTACTCTATAAAAGGAATCTGCTTACCAAATTTTTTCTTTTTTTTTTCAAGACTGACGTCTAATAGTTTAAAAATGGAAATACTTATCCATTCCATAACGCCCTTTATAATACCCCACAACGCCACTTGGGCATCTATCGGAACGATAGTTTTACTAACTCAGAAACCTTCGCGGACATGTATCCAACCACTCCCCGAAGTTTCATCGCAATCGAATAAACGGCTTAGGAAGGTATAAAAGATACACACACACATTCATTTTTATTTATATAGATATTCCCGAAAAAAAATGTTTGAAATTTTACTACAAACAACTTTTTAGAAAGATACCAGTCTAATTATCTAATTATTTGTTAATTTCGAATCAATACTTTGTAATTCAATGATTTTATTGTTGTATTACTTACTCTACTTTTAATAATGCAAAGTATTTGTGCCAAATCACCATTTTTAAACTCTTGACAATATTATTTCATCATTTCACTGAAACAAGTTAGGGATTAGATCAAATCACTTACTTTCCTTAGGGAAATCCTCTTACAGAGTTCTTATTTTAACATCTTCCGTGAATTGATCCTCTCCCTTAGGGATTTGATGAAATCCCTAATTTCGAAATTTCCCTGCGACATATATTTAAATAAATTGTACTCTAATATACATAATTTTGTTGAATATATGTTTTTTTAAGTATCGTTTAACACGAAAAAACATTTCAGTTCTCTCAGTTTAGTGTTAAACGATTTTTTCACGGTATAGAATATAAGTTATATATATAATATTATACAAGTGAGAGATCATGAAATAAAAGTATCAAACATTAAAGGAAAAAATCAAAAGCTTCAAAGCAGAGGAAAGCTCCAAAATTTCAAAACTTATACCAACATTACACAATAAACATCAATGGCGGAGGCCTACTTGAGCGAACACACACTATGATATATAAACAGATTGACTGATATAGATAGATATAGATATATAAGTATGTATAACGAAAAACTTAAAATACATTTAAAAATATGAAAACTAAATAATATAAATGCAAAAATGAAAAATACTACAGAAGTTCAATATAAATGTGTAAGTAGAAGGAGAACATACATATATAGAAAAATTAAAATTCGAACCAGGTAATTCCGGATTTATGATCAAATAAAAGAGGTGGTGAAACTAGCTATATGGCACAAACCTTCCACTTTTGCAACTCGGTTGAATAATAAAAAATATGCAAACAGAAAAAAAGTATAATAAGCAAAAACTTCAAGATAAACAAATGATAAATAAACCAATTCAGCGTTTGGAAAATATTAAATTTATAAAGAATTTTTTAAAAAATGATAACCTTGAAATGACACTTGGTTGGCTCTTAGTAGGTTGCTTGTATAAAATGCTGAAATTTGTAATTAAATAACAACTTGACTTAAAACGTTTGTCGGAAAGTGTTAACCGTGAGAAAAAGGATTTTTTTAATCTTCATAATCTGACCTCAAACAAGCTGACTCTGTTATCTTAGTGCTGTATGAAATCTGAAGTAATTTCGGAATCATAAGTATCAAACACATAACGGCCAATGCATTTTTTTATGTGTAAATGATTTAAAACTTTGCTGGATATAATCATGATCCAAACAGCAACGAAATAATTCCTTATTATTGCTGAATTTGTTTATTTTGTGTGTAATTAAATTAGATTTTCGAATTAAAAAAATTTAACATTATATTTCTGTAACTCGGTATATACTAATTTCTTTTCCGAAAATGAGTGGAATAAAAATTCTTCTATGTATCATAACTATTATTAATTTATTAATAATTAGTTGCAAGTCCAAGTCCAGAAATTTAACCTTATCAAAAGAAAGTTTTTAACACGTTAATTTAGTCGGAGTACAATGTAATATGTGGTTTAAATCCACTAGTTTTACCAAAATGATAAATATGTATGTGTTGTGGGTGTTCATGTTCAACTGTTTTATCTAAAGTGAATGAACAAATTTTTACATGCAGTCTTCTCATCAAGTTTAAAGGGATATTGTTTTTAACTGAAGTATAATTTTAAAGTATTTGGTGGAATCTGGAATATATATATTTCAGAATATTGATTTTCTTATGATCTGATCATTCTTTGGCCTTCGACTTACGAATATGTTACAAAGTTAAAATGATTATTCAGCTACTTTTTCAAAAACTGGGTCACTACTAGTTTAGAGTCCAGATAAAATATTTTATCTCAAGTGATGCGATAAAATTTAAATTTAAAAGTTAAAACGCGAAAAATAAAATAAGATGAAAAGTCTTATCTGGCTTAAAACAGAGTGTTTAAAAAAACAAAAATGATACTACCATTCAATTATAAATAAAACAACATTTTAAATTATTTTCAACGAGAGCATTAAGTAAATTTGTATTTAAAACTAAGAGAATTAATTCGCTTCGCATATATATTCAGTGAACTCCCGCGAAAAGTACTAAAAACAAGTTAAAACGAATATTTCCAGAGAATAAAAGTTATGCAAGTTTTTTTTTGTAATGATCACTTAGGTATGATGTATGCGTGAATGTTAACCTCTCAACTAGTTACCCTCTCACCGTACGGGCTACCGAAAGTTGGCCACAACCAGTTTGCACGAACGCTGCACGGGCTCTGATATTTTCCTCTTATATCTTTGATTTGCACATACTTTTAATTCTTATAGTGAGATTATTAGTGCTAGTGTTTTCAGGATACGTAGTTTATCTATAGTACTGAAATACTTCTCATCCGAGATTTTATTTGTGCTGAAGGCGGGAATTTTTCATTGAAGACAGCAATTTAGTTCTTGAAAATTTTCGATAAAGAATAGAAATTGGCTAGGCAATGTGCAACGTGTTGCGTGAGAGGAAGTGAAAATAGAAAGATAATCCAAAAATGCCGATATTATCTCTTTTCCCATTGCAATGGGAGACTTAGTATTACATCAAGCTTCAAACCATGGTTGCATATACATATGCATGCACACACAAAATCTTCAACCGTCTGAAAAATAGGTATGAACGCGAATTTTTTTTTGTAAGAGTAAGAGAAATTCTTTTAAGATATATGTAACACTCTTCATAGCATGCAGAGTGTATTTAGAAAAAACACGCATTTAGGGGTCTTGTATTTCACAATTATAAAATAAAAGATACTGTGAAAATTTTAAAATTGAAAATTAAAAGAAAAATTCTTCCATTTTCGCATTCTGCTAAGTATTATGCTTTGTTTGGAACACCTGGGACAAAAAAGAATTTGCAGTTTAAGGGGTTTACTTGTGAAAGAGCGCTTACAATGCATGTAGGGAAAAAATGCTTTGCAAACGCATGCGTTAAATTCAACGTTTGGTTTATTCGCCCACCTCAGCAGTTTTTAAGTTTTCTTTTTATTCTTTACAATATTCAGTGAGGTTAAAAAACAAATACTAATTGTCTTTTTCGAGAAAAAGAATGAGTATTAATCAACGTTTAAATAATGGAATGAGATGGTGTATCAATGGTGGGGGGAGGGGGGAGGCAATGAAAGAGTCAGAAGCAAAACAAATGTGACTTTATTGTAAAGCCTTTTTATAAAAACAAACGGTAAACAACAAAGAAAGAAGATATATGTTTGACATCATTAATAGAAATTGTGATTTCGGCACCATGGAGCAAATCACAAAAAAAAACCCACACCTTTATTTACAAAAATCAATATTACATGCTTGGTATGATGATTAATACATAATATGCCTCCCAGATGATGCAATACAGTTCGTACAACGCTTACGATTGCTGAGTATCAAATTACCGATCTTATCTTGGGGAATATTACACCACTTATCAAGCAATGCTCTCCGAAGTTCCTGTAGACATGTAGGATGTGGTCAATGGGCTGCAACTTATCAGACAAGCATATTACACGCATGCTCTACTGAATTCATTCCGGGGAGAATGCTGGCCAGTCAATACGCGCGCGCGCGGGTGATATCCTCCGAATGAAGACATTCGTTTATTGTGTTTACACGGTGAGGACGGGCGTTGTCATCCATAAACACAAATTCTGCGCTCATGGCGCCCCAAAGCAACCTACATGTTGCTTCAGAATGACGTCCCAATAGATTTGGCCTGCCATGGTTCCAATTTGAACATTCATGTCGGTTCTGGAACCCAGAATAATCTCCCCCCTCAAACGAACAACCCTTCACCATCAAAATTGTCTCATTCAATGATGTTCTCTTGGTGGTAACGGGTATCTGGCACTCTGCATTTGAAAGTCCGGTGAGAATCAGACTACAAGCTAAATCTGGACTCGTCGAAAAACATCACACAAGCCCAATGTTGCGGTGTCTCTTTACTCCAGGCTAACCGCAGGCGACCATGAGTTGCAGTAAGTGGAATACATCTGAGAGGTCTACGAGCTTGTAGACTAATCTGCCCAAAGCGTCTGTACATGGTCTGCCTCGAAACTATCGCACCAGTGTATGAAGAGAGCAGACGAGACAGGTCTGATGCTGAGCTCCGTCTGTTTCTTTTGGCAGTAACTGCCAAATATACCAGTCCTCATTCGTCTTTGTAATTCGTGGACGACCTGTGCTGTAACGTCTACTCCCCTTACCATTATCTTGGAATCGTTGCCAGAGCCTGGAGATGACACTCTGGGGGATTTCAAGCTCATCGAATACTTTCAGCTGGGTACGCTTACATTCCAGACGGCTGATAATTCTACCACATAAAAAGTCATCCAAATGCGTCCTTTGTGTCATAACTATGCTATTATTGCACAGGAATGCTTATAAAGCGCTTGCGAAAAATTTTACTTCTTTATCCTGTATTCCTGATACATCCTCCTCTTTCACTCTCGTCATTGTGGCGTAATATTGGTGTCATCCGGTGGCTTCTTGTAATTTGCATATGATTCTTAAGGTATTCGACTACGTTCGGAACCGTTATTTTGCAAAAGCGTATAAATGGATAATATTTATGATATTTAATGTCCCTTAGATTAGAAAATGTATATAAAGTTGTTTTAAGAATAGTATTACAATAAAAATTATTTAAGTACAATATTTTGACAAAAAATGAACATAGAATGACCAATTTCAAAATATTCTCGTTTTGTGAAAAATGCTTCGATTATAATAATATTTCACCTGTATATAGCTCAGACCTCTGTACAGAAACTCAACTAGAATTTTTGAAATATATAACTTAGAAGTGGGTTTATCCATGTCTTAAACAACAGAGGGGGAAAAATTAATGAAAAAAAACGTCGATAATTATTTCAATTGGTTGTAACTCTGAAAATAGTGTGAATTTTTCAAAAATCATAGTTGAGCCTCTGTACAGAGGTATGAGCTATATACAGGCAAAATATTATTATAATAGAAATATTTTTCAGAAAAGGAGAACATTTTGAAAACGGTTATTCTAAGTTAATTTTTTGCCGAAATATTGTATTTAAATAATTTTTTGTCACATTGTCCTTAGAACAATTGTATACATGTATTCTAATCTAAGTGACGCTAAATATCATGAAAATTATCCATTTATGCGCTTTTTTAAAATCACGGTTTCGAACGTAGTCGGATACCTTAAAGATGTGTGTAGTCATTTTATGGGTGATATATTTATATATATTTTAGAGTTTGATTTCCACGGGACTCTGAATTATCCTTAATTTATGGACATGAGTATATTTTTAAATATAACATTTTCACGACAAATCAAGCAAGTTGTTGATCCATGTTTGCTTTTCTTTCGAAAAAGTCAAAGTCCAAATTGTCTCGAAACATGTATACTTTAGATATTTTTCACTTGGCAGACATGAGAGTTCATTAAAAATTACTCTCACTCATAAAATGGTCACTACTCCACTGTTATTTGTAATCACTAACCACTGCAATTACAAAAAGAAAATAAGTTACCTCGCAATTCGTACCAGCATGACATCAATAGCAAAATTGATATATTTGATTGCTTGACTGATAGAATTTCTCGCTAAATTTTAATGCATTGTTCTTAAATAATTGAATTTGTTAGTGCAAAGCCACAGAAGGTTTCGGTGGGCCGCTGGTTGAGTTTCGAATCTCTAGTGTGAGTAAAAAGAATTCACCTTCCACTTCTCAGAATTATCTAGGACCTAAAAAGAGTTTTTCTGTAGGAGAGGTGGGATCAATTGTCATTAAAATCCAAAATTTTATGAATCCCAAACGGACTCACGACCAGCCTTCTAGCTACTTTTATCTGACTTTTTTCTGTCTCTAGACTTCCAATGGCTAACCATCGCAGTTCTTCGGTCAAATAATGCCTGGAGGACATTGTTACAATTTCACTATACCAGATTTCTTATTTCTGATACGCAGCGACAATTACCGCCTTGTTCTGAGACATCAATTTTTATGCTCCTAGCAAATGATGTATTCGGATTGTATCGTCTCAATTTTGCATGTTGTAGTATCATCCAGAGAGCTCCTTTTACTTACCAACATATGCAAATTTCAATGAGATTGGCTTATTTTGGGGAGAGTTATCCCTGTTTTTTGTGATTTTTCCTTAATTTCTGTAACTAGTGGATTTGCAATTACGTAGTTAGCTATAAATATGTTGATTCTTTTTAATGTAATCATTACTAATATTTATTTAAGATATCCGAACACGTTCGGAGCACTTTTTAACAAAATAACATATTTAAACATTATAAAGGCTTTTTATATAGGATTTAATACCAATAAATATTAATATTTAACTAACAATATTTAAAATAAATTGCCTAGATTTAACTGAAATCACAATTATAAGTGAAATTTTAGCAACATTTTTGTAAAACTTCAATGCAATTAAAGAAAAAAGTAATAAACTTATATTAGTAAAAGTATTACCAAAATAATCTAGATGCATTTATCTAGAGAATGTACTAAAATTTTAATGTTTTATTAAAATTTGAAAATTTTAGAGTTGATTGAGTAAACATAAGAAAAATCACATTCTTTATGAGACTATTATTTAAATAACAAGCCATAAATCAAAAAATATTCACACAATAAGAAATATTTTAGTACAAGTACATTCTCTAGAAAATAGCATAAATATCAGGTTCAAAAAGTTTTATAGAAATACATTTGTAATATTTTGAGTAATCAGACTCGCCATGATAGATTTCGAGTAATTTAAATGCCCACTTCTGGGGTAGATCAAAGACCCACTTTCAGTTTTTCTAATTTAATAAAATTGATTGTAGCGTGGCCTCTAGGTAGAGTAGAAGCAAAACAAGATATATTTTGTAAAGCCAAAAGATATCTCTATTCAATAAAAGAGAAAATAAAAATATCTGTCTTGACCGCGAATTTGGTCATTTTCAACGTGTTCGGATACCTTAAATGTGTAATTCAATTAATAATTAAATAAATTTCTATATAGATTATTTTTCCCTCTCACATGCATGTTTTTCTTTCACTAATTTGTTTCTATTTCTAATTTCTATTACTAATCTCCATCTAATCTCTAATTTGCTTGTGAACATTTAGCACGCATATTAATAGTTCGCAGATGAAAGCATCTGCGAAGATGCCTTCTTTAAGAAAAAAAATCTATTGTTTTTATCAAATTCTTGTCAAATAAATTTCCAATAATGACATTTCAATAAGTAATTTTGAATAAATAGAAATGTATACATGAATTTCTCGAAAAATAAGACAATAGAATTTTATTGGAATTGGCTTTTAATAAAAGAGTTAATAATTTAACTATTTTTTCATAGAGTAAGATTTTTGAGCAACGATCTCTATGCATATGTATCAGCAAATTATGAATGATAAGAATACTTTGATATAATATTATTCAACCAGGAAATTTGGATACATTATATAACACGAGTTATTCAAATATAACAACGCATAAAGAGAAACTTTCTTAAAGGTTTATGGCTGTACTTGGCAAACAAAAATTGTTGCATTATTGATAATAATGATAAGATTCTTTTGTTTTAAAAGATTCCCCATAAGTCTATAAATAATAGAAGAAGAATACACTATTTTAAATTTAATAAAAGAATTACAGAGATACTTTCTACCTTTATTATATATTTTCTCGGCAACACATTTTTCAGAGATTTGAGTTTTAGATTGTCTTGAAATGTTTTTCCTTTTTATTCTTTGAATGCACACAAGACGCAAAAAAAGTTTAATTAACAGGAAAGAAATTCTGAAAAATACTTCAAGAACTTATGAATTATTAAAAACAGCGATTATTCAAATTATACTTTATAATATCTTCTATTGCTTTTTTAGTTGTATTTTGCATTTATCAATTTTTTTTAATGTAATCATTTTTCTCACACCGTTTTTTATTCTTTTTCAAAATACTCTTTACTGGTTGCTTAAGAACCAGAGTACAAAAAAGGATCTTTACAATTGTATTTTGGTAACATGATTTTAAAATTTACACGCATGAAATTTTTATAATTTAAACCAAAATTTTACAATGAAAAAAATATTCGGAGTACATTTGTAGAAATTCTACACAGTAAACTTTTTGTTTCTTTTTATTCTATTATTAATTAAACTCAGAAAACCAAAATGTCAAATTCTTTATTGTATGGTAATACATGAGTAGTAATTTTATAAAAGCATTGTATTTAATATTACATTCCAAACTAAAATTTAAATACGTGTGAAAAATAGCTAAACATTTGAATAATTTGAGAGTTATCAATATTTTTCAAAACTTTTCCGTGTAAAAAATAAGAAAATATCAAAAATTACTTATCCTAAATTTCTTAAACATCAAATAAAAATTAGAATATATATATATATATATATAACATATTGCATATATTAAGTTTTTCTTTAATTTTCAGAATTTAATTTTTATCAAAGTAATGCATTTTGAAAAAAAACATTTATTAGAAAGACAACAATTTTTTTTCAAATTTAATGTTTATTAAATGCAGCTTTCAGGATTAAATTCCACATTTTTTATAGATATAACTGCGCCGTTTATGATCATGGCATTGCATTTTTAAATATGGTGTTAACTTAAAAATTCATTAAAAATATATTTATATTCATTTAAAGAACCCTTTATTTCACAGATTTTATTTTCTTAAATTATTTTTTATCCATTATGTAACAAAAATTAATAAATAGGAATAAAATATCAATAAGTATAGAACAGAAAAAGAGTTTTATTAGAACATATAATAAACACACGTGCTAAAATTAGATAAAGTAAAATATATCTTACTCACAACTAAGGTTTGTTATCTGTTGCTATTCGAAACTTGCTGTAAGAGAAGATTTTAAACAAACTCAAATAAATTCTCAAACCTTTATATCACAAAAGAGATAAGTTCAAAATCGTATCTTGAAAACGCCTTTTGATTGGCTTCCGAGTCAATCGTTTCCGAAAGGGTCACTGACGTATCCTTAGGGTTATTCATACTTATGCTTAAGGTGTTATGACCATTTAAGAGTTTCAAAATTAGTCTGGTAAATAATTGCAACACGTGCGTGAATTCAAACAAAATCTTAACTAAGATAAATTTCCTAAATTTCTGCTGAAAAAAACATTTTTTAAAAAGAATCTCTAAAACGGTTTTTTAATCCTTTCCACAATTTTGCATGAAAGCATCTTTTTTTTATGATATTGAATAACGTTAATGTAGCAAATCATACAAAATCATGCAAACACAGCAATGTTTTTTTTCATTCTAAATATTTAAAGTCCAATTTCCAATTTCGATCTAGTTCCCATTCCAATTTCGTTTTTATATTTTAGAGACCCTTATTACTCTTTTATATATATTTCCATTTTATGCCATAGGTTTCGTTCTTCTGCTCAATTTTTCTAGCTATCTCATTTTATTTCGTAATAAATTGGTGGATTTCAATCTTTTAAAATTAATATTGATGTAATTCTCGTTTACTTTCATTATTAACTATCTGAAATACCCCGCTCTTCACACAGATTCATTTTTTAAAAATAAAAAAGTATATATTAATCTTGATATAATATAGGAATTATATATATACATACATACAAGGAGAGTAAAAAACCTGGTACAAAACAATGTATACAAAAATGTAAACTATTTTTTTAATGAATGCACCTATTATTTATCCCTGATGCCCCTTAAGACCTCGCAGCGTTCCTTGGGGGCCAATTTCCGCAAATCTTTGGGCTGCGGCAGCCCAGTGGTCGAGGTATCGGTTCATGGCAGGCAAGTCGTGAGTTCGATCCCAATGCCACTTAAGACCCGCCGTGTAAGGGAGCGATGTACGTTAAGGTATCCGTACACCTTCAAAACGTCATTTTCGTCAAAGTTTTCGATTTTTTAAATTTAAATGTTATTTGAAAATATGAACTTTTTTCTTTAAAATGGTGTTTAAATTTTGTTTCTATCTTATTTAGAACTTAAGTTATGGGGATTTGAGTTTCATTCGATAGCACCTTTTTGAACCCGGAAGTACAAGTCTGCATTGCGAAGTAGAAAAAATGTTTGTTGACATTTTTATTTTTCAAAGTATCGTTTAAATATGCAATAGTAAGAAATTTAAACTTTTTAAAATATGAATTTGAGTTTTCAGAATTATCAAGAATATAATTGGCAACAGGTTTTTATTTATATTTTTATCTAGAATCTGGCAAGAAAATAGAGTGCTTTACTGTTTGTTTAAATTTGCTTATGATTGCGTAGCTCTTTATAAGCTTTTGTTTAATCCTTTTTTATAGCAGAAAATTTTAATTTTTGTCATTTAAAATGGGTAATGCTAAACGTAGAGTTAGTGCAAAGAGAAAACGCCAATTTCTAGTAAATGGATCTACCATTAAACATTTAAAAAATAGCAGCGCAACATCTACCAACGCCAGTTCTTCAAAATTTAAATACCTGCTGCCTTTGATGAAGAAATAGCAGAATATCAACGTAAACCACTTACTGGTAACAGAATAATTGATATGGAAGTCCTTTTAAATTTGTTTTTACAACTTTGCTGCCCAAGATGTTTCGAAGAAGGTATCCTGCTTTCTGAGGATTCCACATATGGTTTGTGCTCAAATTTTGTTATCAGGTGTAAACATTGTGACTTTTACTCAGGGTTTTCAAAGAAAACTTTAAACTGTCCTGAAGTAAATACAAGATTTGTGTATGGTATGAGACAAATTGGGAAATGTTTTTCTGCTGGGTTTAAATTATGTGGTACGTTAAATTTACCCAGGCTCAGTAAAACTGCGTACACTAATCATGAGAATAAACTCATGTGTTAGTGAACTCAGAAGTTAGTGAACTATCAATGCAAAAAGCAGCTTCTGAACTGTTAGTGCTACATCCTACTAAAAATAAAATTGTTGAATGTGGCATTTCAGTTGATGGAACGTGGCAGCGTAGAGGTTACTCTTCCATGAATGGGTGTGTCGCAGCTTTGTCAGTTGACACTGGTAAAGTAGTAGACATTGAAATATAAATATATATATATATATATATATATATATATATATATATATATATATAATAATGTCGTCATATTGTCCCACCTGCAGAAAGATTTCTAAAATGCCTAGAAGCATTGAGTCGGAAACTTTTGCAGCAGATCACGTGTGCCATAGCAATTTTTAAGGTTCTGCGTTAAAAATGGAAGCTGTTGGTGCTACGAGAATCTTCCAACGTTCTATTGTCAAACGAGGCCTTAAATATGCACATTATTATGGTGACGGGGACTCTAAGGGCTTTATCAGTGTCAAAGATACTTATGGGAAGGATAGCGTCACAAAATATGAATGCATTGGTCATGTTCAAAAGAGAGTAGGTGCGAGATTGCGCAAACTAAAGTCTAAAAATAAAAATCTGTCTAGTAAAGGCAAACTCACCGATTCTTTTATTGACCGATTGCAAAACTATTATGGGATTGCTGTTCGTAGCAATGTTGGAAACCTATCCGGTCTTCAGCAAAATGTTATTGCGGCTTTGTTTCATTGCTCATCAAGTGTCGAGAAACCGATGCATGGGCAGTGTCCCATCGGAAAAGATAGTTGGTGCTACTACCAGCGAGCACTGTCTTGTGGCAAAAAGCCAAACGAAAAATATAAAGGCTTATCAAATGAAGTACTAAACACGATTAAGCCTACATATTTAGAGTTGTGTACCAAAGAACTGCTTACTAAATGCCTGCATGGCAAAACACAAAATTCAAATGAGTGTTTAAATGGCGTTATTTGGCAGAGAGTACCCAAGGAAGTTTTCGTGTGCCTCAAAACTTTAAAATCTGGTGCATTGGATGCTGTGATCCAATTTAATGATGGATACAAGGGTTGTGTTGAAATTTTTAAAAAACTTAATACAACTCCTGATTATTTTACTTTAAAAGCATACAAACATCTTGACATCAATAGAATTAACGACGCAGAACGACATTCAACACCAAATGTAAAGCAGCGTAGAAAAATTTTAAGAGCTACAAGGGGAAAAAATCAATGTTTTAGAGAGTAAAGAGGGTGTTATTTATAAATCAGGAGCATTTTAAGTATATCAAATTGTGTTTAATATTAAAATTTGCAGTTCAAAGTTTATTTCTGATTTATCTGAAAATGAATTTGTTTAACGTATTTACATCTGACAACGTAAATATCAGAAAAAGTTGTGAACCAAATTAGTTCAAATTTTATAAATATATTTGTTTTATAGATTTAAAGAACCCCTACTACTTTCATAATTATATAGTTGATATGTTTTTAGTAACTAAGGTATATATCATGCTCGTAATAATTTTTTAAGGATTTTTCAATGTTCTTTTACTCGAAACTTGATAAAAATTGTAATAAATTGATTATCATCAGGAAAATAGTACCAGCCCTAAAGAATGTTATAATGATCATCATCAAATTTACAGAAAAGGGATATTTTTGTTTACATTTGAGTTATGTGCGTTATTCTAATAATCAATTTAATTACTATTTACACTATACTTTACTCCCTAAAATTTTTTTATGTACTACAAGTAACATATTAAATGTATTTTTCATAGTTTTAAGTTATATTTCATCAGTAAAAAATATTTTAATAGCAAATATTACAGTTTTTAAAAAAATTTTCTTCGAAGGTGTACGAATACCTTAAATCTGTCGAGAGCTCAAATGTCCTCCCGTTGGTGTAGAATCGTAGTTAGGAAAGGGGATGCAGCTCAGGTCGCTTGACCATGGTTCAAAATTACGAGGTTCGTCGCCAAAAGCCCTTGTGTAGCTGAACAGTGCGACGTTAATATTCACTCACTCACTCATTCGCAAATCCTCTTTTGAAGCGGATCTCTATTCCTTAAAAGGAACGTGCCTGATGAATTTTAAGTCTGTATGTCTAATAGTTCAAAAACAGGAATATTTATCTATAACACCCCATAAGCACTCGCAACGTACCTTGGGGGCCAATTTTCGCAGAACCTTTTTTGTAGAGGATCTCAACTCCAAGAAAAGTATATATGTGCCTACAAAATTTCAAGTATGTAGGTCTAATAGTTCAAAAACAGGAATATTTATCTATAACATCCCTTAAGAATTCGCAACGTCTCATTGGAGGGGGCCAATTTTCGCAAAACCCCTTTTTTATGGATCTTTGCTCTATGAAAGAAACGCCCCCGATAAATTTCAAATCTGTAGGTCTAATAGTTTAAAAACAGGAATATTTATCTATCCCTTAAGCCCACAAAATGCCCCTTGAGATAAAAAGGAGAACCTTCTTTATGGATGGGGGATATAGGACTACCTCACCACATAACGGATCATTGATCGTACAGAGACTCGTTTCTGAGTTTTAGCAGTACGCTACATTGTACGCTTTCTTTTTGTAATACATATTGATTACGTCATACTTTAAAGTTTATTTTACAAATGCCACACACTACAATAGTGCATATGCCCTTAGTACACGTGCTCTCCAATATCTTTCGTTAATAGAATTAAGACTTTTTAGTGCAGGGCACGCGACCAAATATTCAGAGGTCATAGGATGACCAGAGTCACACAGGAGTACAGTTCTGTGAGTAAACGATACAAATTCTGTGAGTAAACGATACAATGTCTGAGATCTCAGACAGTCATGTCCTGTCAAAATTCCAAAATGAGCTTCAGAAACCCAGGACGAGTTCTCGTTCAAGATTGCTCAATTCTTGTCCTTCGGCATCTCCACAGATTCCATTTTAAAATTATACTTAAAGGTCATATTACTCAAAGAACTCTGAAGAAGTAGCAAAGCTGCAGCAGATTTTTGTCTTACCCAGGGTGCACTCGCGCTTCCACGCCACAGGTTCGGGGCTCAACCCCGGACTGGGCAAAGTCAACTTAGCCTTTAATCCCTTCAACAGGTCAATAGATGAGTGCCAAACTTTCTTGGGAATTAAACACTGGGGGTTTCACGTCAGATTGACTACCTGACCTGAGTACCTGCCCGTGCACCTCAGCGCCTAAAAGTAGGCCTTGACACAGTAGGCCTTGGTCCTTATGGGCTGTTGCGGCAATGGGTTTAGTTTAGTCAGGATGCACCACGAGGAAGCCTGCTACGTTACAACCCTCGTACATTAAAGTAATACCTGTGCATTTGGTGTCAGACCTCTTAATTTTGAACTTCCGTCAAGTGACGAGGACGATGCCTAACTAGTACCTCACTCTCCAAAGTTCCACATTATCCTAAGGTGAGGACTTAGAGCCTCTACAACAGCTTAATTTTAATTTAACACACATCAGCGCCTCTACAAAGTGAATTTTCAGTGGAACTAGGCATCAAACCTTGGACTCGACAGAAAAAAAACCCACGACTAAAGGTTTGTATCAGGACAAAATACTACGAGGTAATTAAACTTTTTTAAAATGCTTACAAGGATAAGTGAAATGTTTTTCCTTCTTGCTTTCATTTAAAAGTTTAATTCTAGCACTAATACATGCCAATTTTATCTAAATAATTTTCAAATATATTATAAATAAATATATTTATATAGGTGATATAAATTCCCTCTCATTTTCCCTCACCCTCTCCATTTTCTTTTTAGATATTTTTTGTTTACTGTTTATTACATTTTTTCTCAACTATTTTGAATTTAATTTAAACTTTTTTGAATACATTTATTAAAATATTCATAAAAGGATTTCTTTTTAAATCTATCTGATAGTGAAAAGAAATTAATGCGATTTTAAAGAACTGTGGAAAAGTTCTTTGGCTCAACTCAAAAAAATTGATTGTTTCAATCGTCTTTGTAACTTTGAAAATAAATCTTTTTATTACGAGTGTTCGTACGAATTCAGATTGTACCGAACCTTCTCCCACGTTGGTGTGAGGGTTAATAGAAGGAAGAATTGTCATTAAATGAACAATCACTTTTTATTTCGTATACACACAATTATGTTAACAAATTAACCGAATAAGGAGCAAGTCACATTTATTCTGCTCTAAAAATACTTATGAAAAAATAGCATTCTTCAATAAATGAAGATACTCGGTTGGATTCCTGGAACTCTACCCACCCACCAGATGTTCAATTCCTTTTTGATGAACACTGACAATTCACATGTAAACTGCTATAATCTAACAACATTTCGCTGCGCGTCAGAACTCAGGGGCTTTCCTCAGGGAAGGAAACGGGTGCCCAAATTACGTTGTGGCAATTTATATCGACCTATATGGGGCCACACTAAAAAGTAATACCAGCTCCCGAGGAATGTACTAGACCTGCAATGGTAATTACCAATCCACAGCCCCAGCGGTGTAACGGAGAATATTAGAGTCCCCCTGTAGAGTCAGGTTTTGGGCCTCAACCTCAAATACGTACTTGGAGTCAGTCAGGCTTTGGGCTCCCTGGAATTCCTGTCCCCCCGCAATACGGAGGTTGCGAGGATGAACGTTGCACCACTGTACAGCCCCTTGAAAGAAAAAAATAATTTAACACCACCATATTCAATAGCCATCTTCCCTTTCTCCCTCTATCTAACTCAATTCACTTAACTTTATATAATGTTGTTGTTGCTAATGCCACCTAATCGGCAGTGCCAGATAGAGGCCCACGAAATTCACTGTGGCAAGGTACTAGTTTTTTATTCCTATCGTTATCCGTAGCTTTCCGGGGCAGCACGATTTGGCTCCATTTCATTCCCGTTTTGAGGTAGAACCCTTTGTAAGAGGACTTTAAATAGTAGTTCTAATTAACATAAATCTCAGTTCCTTTACAGAAGGAGGTTCTTCAATCAATCAGTGAAAAGTATTTCCCCTTCAGGATTAGTTGAATGGCGTGAATAGAACCTGTTAAAAGGTATGGTCGAAACACAATCCCCCACGAACAATGCATGTCTCTTGTTTCTAAAATATGTAGCTCATAAGAAATTCTTTCAAAATTCTAATATTCTAGGGGTATCCACCTGAATATAGAGTAGAAATGTGAAGTCCTGTGAGTGAGAAAGAAAGTTATATATGTATATATATATATATATATATATATATATATATATATATATATATATATATATATATATATATATATATTAACCTAGCGTTATTTAACTAGGTAATCTTCACATTAGCGGTTTTCGTATCACTTAAGTTCAAAAGCGTGTGTTTCTCCTTTTCTGTTAGAAGTTTTGATTGAAAACGTTAACTCATCCCACAATAATTTATCTTAAACATAAAGAAACAGGGTGGAAGAAAAAGTAAATGTATTCGATAAAAAGAAGACTTTCTTTTAATCAATTTAAAATGAATATAATTACGACGACCAGTATCTTCTGGAAACAAATGTTAAAAGTTCCAATATTACACAGTATAACGACATATACGGATATAGCAATCGCTATGTCGAGGATTGATTGTATCAACTAATTTGTTGTTTTCTTGATTGCATAAACGTGATTCTCTCTTTCGATATCGAAAAATAAATAAACATCATGTTTATTTCCTTTAGTACAATAATATTTTATATCTAAACCGTTTGATTCCTTGAATTCTTGTTTTTCAATTGATTGATGATAGTTTCTGTCAACTAATGTGTTGATTATTCGATTGTATTAACTTGATTAAATGTCGTTTATTTATTGATTGATATCTAAACATCAATCAATAAATAAACAACATTTAATCTGAGCGTACACAGTAACACGTTGCTTTTGCTCCATAGTTGCTTTTGTTCCATTATTATCACTGTAACGAGTGCCTTGTAGTAATGTGCAGATTAGCGAGTGTCCAATAAGTAATATGCAAATTATCTAGAGAATTTGGGAAATGAAACAATTTTTTGCACTTTAACAGACTACCCTAGTTAAGAAGTAGATTACCTTGCAAATCTGCAGATTAACTGATTTTTGCACTTTAGCGGTAACAGAACTATTAACGCCTCCGTCTACAACGAGGAAGCCAAGTCGTCTTCTCAGATTAGTCCACTACAGTCTAAATTATGACTCTATCTTTAGTAAGGTGACCAGTTATTTTAGAATTAAAAGGAGGATGAAAAATTTAAGATAAAGAATTACAACGTTAATGTGTGAAACATTTTATTAATTCAAACTGTAACAGTTTATAACTGTAACCGTTAGGGTAACTGTAACCATAAGGATTACGTTGTAGTTAGTTAAGAAGTCTGTTCCCTACTCTGTAGGAGTTTACGTATTGTTGTTGTACGAAAGTGTGCCCTTTTAGGTAATCCTGTGATATTTTAAGTCTGTTCCGTTGTCCACCCAAAAATAAAGAGGATTCTTGACCTACCTGGAAGTTGTTTTCATTTGAATACTTCAAATCTGGATTGCACTCCCATTCCTCCAGACGTTTTACAAATGGCGCCCATCGCGGGGATCTATTTGTAAAACGCCAATACACTAATTTATTCACAAACTCCAATACACTAACTATGCTTACATCCTTTTTAATTATTTACTTAAGCAAGTATTTTTCCAATGAATTATTATTATTTTTTTGGAGTTAACTTTTTAAGAATCTATTTTCATATAAAGCCTCCGGTATGGAAATATTATGAGGAATGAAATTTGTACAAGCGTTACGCTATGTTCTGCGCATGCGTCAAGTTGCTGTCAAAAGGAAAAAGGACTACTTTTTCGTCTTTTTTTTAAAATTACGACCATTCTTTTCTTACCGAAATCAGACAAAAAATAATTACAAAATTGAAAAGATCACTTATTTCGCCACGATAAGGTATAAATTTTTTTTTTTACAAAGTAACGAAACATTGTTTTTTTGCAATATTTTCTAAAGTGAGTAAATATTGATGCGTTCTTATTAAAGGAGTTTTTAAATCGTTCTGTACAGATTTCTTACCGTTGTAATGTATCAAAATTCTGTACTACAAAAGTTCATGCTTTGTTCTTTTAGAATCAGTGATTTGAAACATAAAATGCCGAAAGCTTTTTTTTTTTGCGATTTTTCAAGCAAATACTCAAAATTCTAATTAAACATTTAATAACTTGGTATTTATAAAAATAATGACACGGAACTTTTTTTTCGACGTGTCAAATGTTGTTGTTATCCCTGTTTTGTCCAAAGGTTGAAAAATTGCTTAAAAATTACGGATTTAAAAAAAGTTTTTGTGTTTTTGGTATAATACCCTTTTTACAAGAAACCATTCATGCAGTTTTTTTCTTACATTTTTTATTTAAAAATTACCGCTGTTTGTTATCTGTGTGGGAAATTTGAAAAGTATATTTTAAAAACTAAGCCCTAAAAAAATTAAAATTTTAAAAAATTCGCAAACTACGTTTACTAACGTAATTGGCGTCAAAACCGGTTTTCGAGCCAAGCGACACTTCATGCCTTGGCTCTTTTAAGAAAGATGTTGACTATAACAAGAGTGAAAATCACCAAATTTGGTGGTATGTGTTTAATGCCACCAATATACTCCCTTAGAACATTCCCTTTGTAGCGGTATCTTCATAAGTCAGTAAAAACCTCTGGACAGTAGACAAAAGGGATCGCCTCTGTCATACAATTTTAAAATCTTGAGTTCATCTGATGAAATGTCAAATTCAGTTGCTGATGATGAAATAATGTGAAGCTGATCGCGCAAAAGAAAGAGCTGCCAAAGGGAAGCTTCAAAAACTCAGTATGATTGACACCGGAGAGTTACCAAACGCGAAATTATTTTCGTTGTAGATAAACCCTATATAATAACTGCTAACATCGTCTTGTTGATGGCCTAGCCAATGGGCGTGGGTAAATTGTGTGATCAAAATAGAGTTCCGCGGGTTTAGCTCCTATTTCCAAATGGCTTTGGTGTTGAAGCACACATGAGGAAAAGTGGTTGGTTGTGCAAATGCAAAAGAAATAGGTAGGTAAATATTTCCTATCAACCGTAAATCTACAACCGAAATAGATAGATTCATGCTAAAAGAAATAATTTTCGATTGAAATCAGCCTGCTTCTTGACAACTCACACATCGTAAAGCGGAGCATTTGATGAAATTGCTCACAAATACAGCAAGGTACATTCACAACCTTTGGTCTACGTAGCCTTGTCCAGGGTCACGGCTCAAAAAGAACTTCATATTGTTCCTACTGATGGGCGTCTACGTTTTTACTTCGGCAAACGAAACAGCGAAGCAAGCGATTCTTCCATTACGTGAGTTTACCAGGCTTTCTACTGTTCATCTTAATACAATTGATCAAATTATGATTAATAAAATTACTGGAGGGTGATATGATTCTTTTTTTCTCTCAACTGCCAAAGTCTCTGGGTGTATGATCTGCGTGGTAATATTGTGCAAAAAGCACACATTTTTTTTATCTTATCAGAAACATGGCTTCACAATGAGGAATTAGTTGAAATTGTGAAAATTTTAAACGCATAACACAGTATATATATCAGTGCTCCTCAACCTTTTTATCTCTGTGAACCGGTCAACGTTTGATAATTTTACCGCGGCCCGCTGAGGGTATATTTTCGACTATTTTCATTTAACAATTTTAATTTAGTTACATTTAAATATGCCTTCAGAATAAAATATAGTTACCCGAAAAATGAATAAAAGGGATTTAACGTGGAATATATAAAGTGATTTCTGTGAAAAGTTGCACAAATCCGAGAGAAATACACTACTTTAAATAAAATGGCAATTGTTTAATGTTCTTTAGGTGGCCCGGCACCATTTGATCCATAGACCGGTATCGGTCCACGGACCGGGGGTTGCCGAACACTGGTATAGACGACCAAGTATTAATTAAGGGGGCGGGGTCACCATCTATCAAAATGTGGGTGATTCACAACATAATTTTATTGGCAATCATGACGGTTTTGTGAGAAGAAATATCCAGCACGTGTGTGTGTGTGTGTGTTAATCAAACTAAATCTAATTTAAGAGATATGTGTGCCACGAAATGCGCCTTACCTGACGGTAAACCCATTGTTGTCGTGTCACAGTTAATATTTCTAATATTTCTGTCAATCAGAATGTTACTGATATTTTAGACTATATCCACGAACCATTATTAGAATATACAGAAGGTGTTTCTAAACTACTGGGGAAACAGTATCATGTACTTCCCATCATACTTGGTGGCGATTTCAGTATTGATTAAAGGGAAGGATTGAGATTAGTACAATTATTAAAATCAGAGCTTAATTTTGATTTAGTTTCTGGTATAGCACTAGGGACTAGGAATGGTACAAGCATTGATGCGATGTTTTCACGATTCGTAAATCACGTATCTACTGACGCACACGTATCATACTTTAGTTACCACAAGCCTCTTGTCAGAGTCATTAATAATGGCGAGAGAATGTAACTAATACTCACAGTGATATTGATAGTGAAGTAAAGCAACCTTCTTAAGAATGTACTCATGTACTATGAGTAACATATATTTATGTAACATAATTGATGTATATTATTCTGTCGAATCAATATTAAAAATCTAAATAGAATAAAAAATACATGATAGTTTTAGTATTATAGAGATGCGTTTATTTACCCCGTTTGTCCACTATATAATCAAAGACAACCGTACTTAAGAAGTCAACTCCAGTCGTACGTCGTAGCTGACACACAATTTTTTTTATCAGTATATCATTTTCAAATACATCGGAAATTTCAGAACAAGAAATATCCCTCATATCGAACTTTACGGTAAATGCTATAGTTAAAGCATCAACATTCAATCTTGATTTCTCACTTGTCCAAAAATCAAAACCAATTGGAAAAACTCTTTCAAGTGCTTTACTAGTTCCAGTGCAGTGCAACGTAAATTCAACTAAATTTTCATTTGGAAAAAAAAATGTGTTCATTTTTGAAATGGTTAAATATTTCCACCCATCTTTAATCAATTTCAAAACGTTGATTTTCCCCATTGTTTTAATTTATCAGAATTTAAATATGCATCCAGTCTTCTGATTTCTTCAAACAGACAATTGTCATCGATTTTAATGATAGGCATTTCTGTTGATAAAAACTGAACTCACTTTTGTAGGAGGTATTGACTGTACCGGCACAAGACGCATAATAACTCTGCCAGGCATCTCTGAATACAGAGATTAACAGATTAGTTTTAAAATATTGGAGCACAAGTAAATAGAAGGACACTTTTCGAGGAAGGACAGAACTTAAAAAAAGGAATGACTTCCCTAAAGGAGGACGATTGGTCACCTTATCTTTAGAGACGCCGATCACTACGTGTTGTCATGTCCTCTAACTAACGAATATCATTTACTCTCTTAATCTGAAGAAGTTTAAAAATAGGATTCCCCCCCACACACACATGTCACTAAAAATACTTCTAGACGGTACAGTGGGTAGTCCAGACACTGAAGCGGGGTTAGTCATACTCACTGTTGTGCCGCAGAACCTGTGTTCGAATTACGGAGAAAAGATTGAAGTTCTTCCATGTACAGTGCCTGTGCGGCAAGGAGGCTCTTTAAATATTCGTCGAGCCGAAAATATTCTAGAGATGTTGATGGAAGAGAGGTGGTTGGTCCCTATGACCACCTTCCATGATGTTCTGCTTCAAAATTGAGGTAGATTAGAGCCAAAACGTAGTGTCACCTATATAGTGCTTAAAGCTGTTGCTAACGACAGATGTACGTTAGCCCCTTGCAAGATGAATTTCGTGGACCTCAATCAGTCATTATCGATTGGGTGGCATCACAAACGATAAAATATTAATGTATTAGAGCTTCTAAAATCCGTGACTCTCTCTCTCTATCTTGCTTTATTGAGGTAAAGTGTAGTCAAAAAATAATCTGAAATGGATTTCATTTTCTCTCCGAAAAATATAATTCATTTATACAAAATAGAATGTGAAAAAAGTGTCAACATTAAGTAGCACCGTTATCCAAAAAAACAGGCAATTTAAGCTGATATTTTTAACAAATTTTGTCATTCACTTTATTTATATATTTTTCTTTTTCCTTGTTGTATTTGTTTTTGTTTTGTATATATCTGTTTTGGAGGTATCTGTTATATATCTTATTCTCGTAAGAATATTTGAATACCATTTCTTTTTTCTTATTCTGTATTTTTTTATCGGTATTTTTGTATCTTTTACATTTTTAAGTATTTTGGGAATAGGTATTTCCTACTTAAAAAAAACTTTAGTGAAGCTTGTTTTCTCCTGTAAAAAATACAGAGTGCGGAACTGTTGCTACCAGAGCAGCTGGTTTGTATCTTTTAACTGTTTAGATTCAGTACCATTAAACACCAGTGGTCTTCAAACTTTATTGACTTATGAAACCTTTAAAACTATACGGCAGTGCATCTCAATCTTTCAATACTTGCGAGCCGATTTTCAGTCATAATTTTCATCGCGCCCCTCCTCCATACAATAACAATGTATTGATTTCAAAATTAACGTACTAAAAGCTACATGCTAAAGTTACAATTTGACTTTAATTATAAACCGTACAAATTATCAAGATAAGCATTAAATTTTGTGTATAAGCCCATGAGAGTCACTGGTAATTATTAATCTTGAGTTAATTATTAGTATTGATAAATTAATTATCAAATACATTATGCCAGTGCTTCTCAAACTTTCAATACTGGCGCCCTCCTTTTCGATCACAATTTTTATCGCGCCCCCCTTATACATTAATAATGTATTGAATGCAATAATAATGCACTCTGACGCTAAAGCTACAATACGAGATCTTAATTATAAACCATACAAATTAGTAACATAAGTATTTAATTTTGTATACTACCTTTAAGCAAAAATAAATAAATAAAATAATAGGATAATTATTATGTTAATTTTCCTTTCTCTAATTTTTAAATTGAACATATTGCAAAATTCGGTGGCTGCTTAGAAGACAAAATATAGATATCTGCTAAATATAGAAAAAGAACTCAGAGGGTCAATTTCTAATCATAAGCATTCCTTATTAAAACTTTGCTTTGCAAGACAAGCCCATGGCAGTCGTTAATACTTATTAAACTTGTTCTTAATTTATTAATTAGTTATAAAATACTCTGTGCAGCACTGATACATTAAAAGTATACCGGCTGAAGTGCCCGCTCTTTGCACGAATTCATTTATAAGAAAATAAAACATTATTGATATAATAGCTGAATTGTAAGGAGAGCAAAGCCAAGTGCTCGACAATGTTTACAAAAATGTAAAATGATCTTTTTAAGATGGTTGCTCAAATTATAATTAGTTTTAAGCGAATTGTAATTTTAAGCCTCACAGAATTAGCATTTATAATTGATGTTAAATAATGAACAATAATATAAATTTCCGATGAAGAATAATTGTATTATTTTTAATATTTAAAGCGAAAAGACTTCAACATGTTTTAACCCGGGAGCAGGCGTGCACTCGATACGGTCGAGCGGGGTTAATGAGTCACCCCAATCTTTTTTTTTATAATTATTTTATTGTACACGATACAAATCGTGATTCCAGTGAATAATTTAACTAAGAGAAAGTTTACTTACCTACTTTCAAGAACTTTTCAATTTTTCTTTCGTAACAAATAAACAGTTTTGCCAGAATTAACGATTTCGTAATCTGTGTGTCCCGCGCGACCACTTCCGGGTAAAAATTGTATTCATTATGATAATATGTATGTTACTGCTAAAAAAGTTGTGTAAAACGTTTTTTTTTGCATGGAAAAAGGCGCAACAGAGAAATACATTACTTACAGCTTCCCTAAATGAGAAACAAACACACGTAAGAGAGGGGTCATAACTAACTGTACCAATAACTTAGAAGGTCATACAGATTACAGCTATGATGTGCAGTATTTCAAAAATAATAACAGTGATGAATTTTTTATGTTCCTAAATTTCTTGGATTCTGGGTCTGGGATATGTTTTTTCTCTGAAAGAGTTGTATGTTAGGCTTAAAAAGAAAGCGTAGTAAAAAAATCCCTCATCATGGGATTACAGAAAATCAAATAAAAGTTTTTTTCATTTTGTTATAGGATCAAAGATAGCTAATTAGGATTTGAAGAAGTTTTTATTTTTGATGACTTAATATCGCGTGCCTATAAATTATATCAGAGTAAAAGTGCATTTTTTTATTATGCATGAAAGTATTTTGTTTTAATTCATTCCAGTAAATTAATTATTTTTTAAATCTTTTATTTTCGATATGCTCGCGCCCCCCTCGTAAGGTTATCGCGCCCCCAGGGTGCGCGCCCCTCAATTTGAGAAACACTGCATTGTGCAGTACAGATGCATTTATAAGTATATTATATCAATGTAAAAGTGTATTTTACTTTTTAATTATGTCAGAATGTATTTTGTTTTGCTTCCTTTCAGTAAATTTGCAATTTTTTAAATCTTTTATTTTTGACTTTTTGATATGCTCGCGCCCCCCTTGTAGAGTTATCACGCCCCCCAAGGGGGCGCGCCCCACAGTTTGAGAAACGCTGCTATAAGGGGTGTTTCCAGAAACCCCCTCCAAAAAAAATCACGGGAATATATCTCTAAATAATATTGAAAACACTTCAAAATGTTATAACTACTTTAAATAACGACAATTTAAGGAAATACTTTTTTTTTAATTAAAAGTTTTATCATAATATTAATGTGTAATTTACTCATTAATAGCATTAATTCGAACTCTGGGTGTCGTTTACGCTTGCATTATACAAGATGTCCGGGCTTAAAGTATCCAAAATTTATTATTACGCAACTATCCATCAGAATGTAATAAACTGTTCATCAATGGATTAGAAAACTTTCCGAGATTTCTTGGTTCTAGTCGATAGGCCACACCATGGCGTAATATTCGGCAATCGCTGACGATAAACTTGTTGCTCTGATTTCATTAGTAAAGATGTAGACACCTCAACAAAAGGTGCAGTGCGTACTTTGCTTAACGGAATTTAAATCAGTCACACGTGTACAGCGACGTGTTCGAACAGAATGGAACGCCGATCCTCCAACATCAAAATCTATCAACCAACAGGAAAGAACTTAAAAGAAGACGGGAACTTTGGTATCTCAAACTGGTAAGTATTCTTAAGTTTTCATGATGGAAGAAACTGTTGATTGTGGGCGTGATTCATTTTGTAGCAGTCCTGATAAGTCTATTAGGCAAGCCGGTAACGACATTCCATTCTGTTCGAACACATCGCTGTACTCGCGTGACTGATTTAAACCCATTAACCAAAGTTCGCACTGCAACGTTGCTGTGGGGTCCACATCTTTACTAATGAAGTCAGTGTAACAGGTTTATCGTCTACGATTACCGAACAATGCGTGCATGTGCGGCCGATCGGACTAGACCCAAAAATTCTCGGAGGGTTTTCCAATCCACGGATGAACTGTTTATTTCATTCTGATGGGTAGTTTCGTGATAATAAGCCATAACTTTTGGATATTTTAAGCCCAGACACCCTGTATTTAGTAACTGTGAAATTTGTTTGTCTTTTTTCCAGACTGTGTTGAAGTCTAGGGCTATTGAAGATATCTGATGTCACATTTAATGTCTGCGTTTAATTCGTTTTCATATTTTCTTTTTGTACACTCTCGTTGAGACATATTTATCACTTAAATACATTGTTCCGAATGGCATTAAAATTTTTATAACTGTGATAAACTTCTAAGAACTCTACAAATTTGCAAGCTAAAATATATGAGCTGTTCCAGCTTGAATTTAGGATTTAGCGTCAAAACTTATGATATACTGATTATTATCCCCTTTTCTACATTGGCAAATCATCTGACTTATCCATTTATGTTTGATTTTGTCCTCTAGGAAATGGGCCGTGATAGCCTAGTGGTCAAGGTAACGGACTCGTGGCTGGCGTCATTTGACTATGAAGATAAAAACGTTAAATCTGTCGTTGCTTAAACATCCTCCCGTTGGTGTGGTGTGGAAGTTAGGAGAGGGTGGCGCTAGCTCAGGTGCGTAGCTAAATAACAGTCGGGTCCGTCTCTGCCCTCGCGTAGCTGAACAGTGTGACGTTAATATTCACTCACTCACTCATCTAGGAAATATTTTACAAGTTTTTTTTGGGGGGTGTTTTTTTAAATGATCTCTAATAGGCTTTTTTTTAAAAATGGAAAGAAGTGTTCATTATATAATTTTGAACACTGTCGTCTAAATCCAATTCATTCCATTCCATTCTACTTAGTTTTGAAAAACATTTCACTAGCGAGTATAAAATTATTTTGCGGAACCCATGCTCACAAACAAGAGAACACTTACAATCTGGGTAGTACGTAGTATATATAATGGGAAAAAGTTTTAACATTCTTTTACTATATTACGTTAGAAGTAGGAGAAAGTTGCAGAAAAGAGAGGTTGTCCGGCGCAGAATTTGTTTTTGAAGTTTCCCCGTGGGTCCTGAGTTGGGAAACATGACATAAAAACTAAATTAAGAACGTTAATCCTTTTTGCAAACATATTTTTAACTTTCGTTTCGAATTTTCATTTTGTCTAGAGAAGATTTTGGTTATGATTCCTGAAACCCAGGGCTCCGTGGAGCACAGTTTGAAGATCACTGCTCTACGCCTAGTAGATCCCTCGAGTATTTTGCCAATAGCCCTAATGTACCTTTAAAGTGTGACATGAATAAAACAAGTAATATAAAAAAAATTAAGTCAATTCTCTCCTACTTATTTCAACAAAGAAAATTTTTATTTTATCTACTTCTTATTAAATAGTTACAATTCGTATAAATATGTATATACATAGGACAGAATCACAACATTAAGTGTTGTCATTAATTTTTATTAATTATTATAAAAGTATCGTATTGCATTCCAAAACAATCGTGTGTATAAAATTTCAGTTCAACTGAATGCTTTAAAACGTGAGAAAAAAAACCTTTTCAAGTTTTGACACAAGTCACCAAAAATGATGCCAACGTGGCTGTATTTGTAATTCTTTAAAAATTAGTTTTAATCAATTAATTTTTATTACTTATTATTATATTATTGTATTGTCATCCAAAATAATACTGTATATAAAATTTCAGCTGAATTGAGCACTTTAAAATGTCTTTTATTAACGATTGAAAATTCCACCAAGATAAATAAATAAATATATAGAGATCGTGAGCTATATATACAAGTATATAATAGTGTAGGAATTGAAAAATCAACCATTCATTTTATACTTTTAAAGTAATTTCTCAGACTTTTTATCTGTTATAGCTTAACTAAATGTTTATTATTAAGGTATCCGACTATGTTCTGAGCAGTGATTTTAAAAAAGCGCATAAATGGATAATTTTCATGATATTTAGTATCACTTAGATTAGAATACATGAATATAATTATTTTAAAGACATTATGACAAAACAAATTATTTCAATACAATATTTTGGCAAAAAATTAACTTAGAATAATCTTTTTTAAAAAAACCGTTCTCTTTTTATAAAAAATTCATCTATGATACTAATATTTTGCTTATATAAAGTAAAGACTTCTCCAGAGAGTCTGAACTAGTATTTTTGAAAAATTCACATTATTTTCAGAGTTACCACCAATCCACCAATATCGGCGTTTTTCTCTTAAAATTGCTCCCCTCTGTTGTAAAAAAATGTGGATATATACACTTCTAAGTTATATATTTCAAAAATTCTAGTCGAGCCTCTGTACAGAGGTCTGTGCTATATACAGGCAAAATATTATTATAATAGAAACATTTTTCATAAAAGGAGAATGTTTTGAAAATTGTTCATTCTATGCTCATTTCTTGACAAAATATTGTACTTAAATAATTCTTCATTGTAATAATATTCTTAAAGCAATTTTACATACGTTTTCTAAACTAAGTGACACTAAATATCATAAATATTATCCATTTATACTCTTTTTCAAAATCACGGTTACGAACGTAGTCGGATACCTTAAATAAAAAGGCGAATTCTTAACTTGTTTGTATATTGCAGAAGAATACACAAGCTTACAGAAACATTGGCAAATGTATTTAATCTTTTCAAGCGAATTTTGATGAAAAAATTCTCAATATATAAATAAGTTTTTTTTACAAAAATAAAAAAATAATGCTGTTTTATTGTTTACTTGGTTATTCTGTGACTTTACTAGTTAAGCCACTGAAGATAAATAAAAGCTAAGTAAGTTTGAAATTGTTTGATTTTCATAAACGTAAAGTGCTAGCTGTGATTTTGGATTCAGAGAAATAAAGTTTTGTCTGATTTCCTTTGCTTTGTCTGGGTTTTGAAAGATACCCACGCAGCTTATGAAATTATTTAGATTCATCAAAAAATGTTCAAAGAAAAGCCGTGTGATAACAGATCAAAATTCTTCACTTCTTTTAATTTAAAACCAATATACCGGAAGTACCTAAAATTTGCTTAAACTTTAAAAATTCATTAAAAAAGGGAAGAAGTTATGATAAAAAGAAGTGCGGTTTGCAAGAAAGGTTTCACAAGGAAGTAGAAATTTTTTTAGCAGCAAAAACAGATTTAGTTAAAAAAGTAAAGGTAGAGGGCGCTAAAGAACTGCAGCAATGAACAGCACAACAGTAAGCTTTGTTAAATAATTCTTTCAATAACAATTGTAACATATCCTGTAGAATCGAAGTGGGCATTAAGTCGATCGCGATCAATCGGTGGACCGAAAAGGCATTTTGGGTTGGCTCCCTGAAGATTAGTAGTTCGTAATTTATACAAAAATATTCAAGTTTGGCTGACGGTATGCAGACTAAGTATTCTCAGACTATAATTGCGAGAACTAACTTAAGAAGAAAAATATTTTAATGTATATTTTGAATTATTTGTTAACAAATGCATCATTTGATATTATTTTTCTGGCTATTATTATTATTATGTATATAATTATTATTATTACTTTTAACGCGGTTTTAAAAGTGGGAGTTTTTTATTGTAGTTTTGTGCGTATGTACATATTCCGCGATTATTATTAAGTTATAATAAACATTGTAGACCTTTTTCTTACCTCACCACACCTACGTCACTAGGCGACCGCAACACCTTAAAAAAATTTAAAGAAGCCCGTACTCTAGAAAAGTCTGCCTATCCCTGCTGCAGAGCATTGGCTGACAAAACAAAGTTAACTTACTATGCCCATTACAGTTGTATGCAACTTGTCAGAATGTGAATTACGGAAACCTCACGCAGAAAGAATTTTAGAATTCAGCCGTTGTTAGAGGGGATGAACGATACACAAGGGATTTCAAGTAGCACCACAAACAGAAGTTGATCGGATTGAGTTCGGGTGATCGTCGAAGCCATTTGATCTTGCAACCTCGACCAATTTCTCTGTCTTCAGGGGGAGGAGCCATTCTTCAGCGTCATTCCTTTCGCCGAGCGAAATTTTCGCTAAGCGTAAGTTGCTGCCTCCGTTCAAATAGAACGACTTCACCAACAACGGTCGATCAGGTAATGATAACATTTGAAAGCGAATTAGAAATAAATCCTCGTGTATCACGGCCTTTTATTGCTAGATTAATCTGTTTAATTGTGCTGAATCTCTGATATGTCAGTGCCCTCTGCTGGTGACATTTTAAACAAAAAAAATTTCTTCGGCTAAAAAATTTCCAACTACATTATGAACCTTTTCTTGCACTCCATGCCTTTTTCTCATTATTTTTCCTCTATTATGATTTTTTTAAAGTTTAAACGAACTTTTGACGCACCCAGTATCTTTTTAAAGTATCCAACTACCCTAAAATTGTGAATTTTGCCAAAAATTGACAATTTTTATGATTTTATTTTATCGTCCATGTTATCAGCTTTATAAAAATATCAAGTTTATTATTTTCCATTCACTAGAACAAAAACTACAAGTGTTTTAGTAAAAGCATATGCCATTACTTTAAGCAAGATGTCACTTTAAAATGCGTTTTACTCGTCATGAGTTTTTTTTAATGCTCAAACGGGGACAGCTATTGCTCAAAAATTTTTGAAAATAATTAACTGAAATTTTCTGCATTGTTTTCTCTATACTGTTTTTCTTACTGTTCTGTATAATAGTAGAAATGTTTTAACCTTCATATTTATCAATCACTGTTTTATTACCAAATTTACTGTTCCTTATGTGAATATATATAATCACACACACACACTGTTTTTTTAAAGAAATTTTATATAATAACTAAGATAAAGTGCTCTAGTTTTAGTAAAAATTAAAATCTCTCTTATTCTGAAGGTCAATTCAAAAAGGAATAGCAAAGCTGCACATTAAAATGGAAAGTTTGAAAATGTATTCATAAACTTTTTGTAAAAAATGGGCCCCATTTAGAAGTTCTTTGTAAATTGTTACCAATTTTTTCTCCAATTTTATTAATAATAATTTCCTTTTCTCTTCTTAATTTTAGCATATTTTTCTTAAAATGTACGAAATATATCTAGAAACCATGAAAAAACCCATATCTCCATTTTTTTTTTTAAAAAAAAAGCGTGTTAAAATGTAGTCGCGAGTAGTCGGAGGCCTCACAGCAATTTTAGTGTTTGTTGAAACATTTAACAATAAATGCAAAATATTCACTCTTATAAGGTCTTTTGAATGGTTTTAACAAAAAAGAAAGAAACATATAAATGAAAAGAGATGTTTTATTCAAATGTTTTAAGATTAGTTGAGATTATATTGACAAAGTCAATCAATGTAGACGTCTTTCGGACTCGTTATTTTGATCCTGTAGTACAATTCCTTTGAATAGATCCAGCTGTAAGAATTGTCAAACACAACCACATCTGAAAAAAAAAGAGAAAACGGATATTAACAAAAATTAAATTTAGGCAGCTTTAGGGCAATCCATGAACTTACTTAATACATGTTATAAAAATATTAGTATAAAATTATTAAGATTTAGTTCTTGGAGTCCATATGTTAGCGCGGAAGTACAGAAATCAATTAATTTGCAGATTAGCTTGGTAATATGTACATTAATTAGTGAGATCCATTAAAGTGCGGAAAATTGTTTCATCTCTTTAATTACCTAGATAGACATTGTGACGGGGCCTTATCGCGTCTTCTCACTAATCCTCTTTTGAGAAACTTTGGGGCCAGAATGGCATTAATTCAATCCAATCCTCTCAAGAAACCGCGATATGCAGATTAGTGAATGGATATATAAGAGAGCTTTAGCATTCGTGAGTTGTGGGAATAGAAGCCGCATAGCAGAATAGAAGTCGGACAGTAATAGAACGGACGAATAATAGTATAAGAATAGAATACAAGAGACAGAAAGCCGAGATGCTGATCACCGTGAGATATTGGTAAGAGATTAACTATAGAAGAGAAGTGCAATATTATAGAACGGACTTTAGCTTATTAAGGAGTCTACAGTAGATAAAGATTCTGAGGTTAATTTCTCATAAAGATAGTGATAAGGATTTCAGACGCTATTTACTTAGAATTGATAATTACGTAGTATAACTCCTGATCATATCCCTCTTGTAAGACTTGTGTTGCGTTAATCAATATATATTTAGACAATAATAAATTAGATTTATTATGGAGAATTTGAGTGATCAATCGTTTATTCCTACAAATCTAGGTCGCGTAGATGAAGAGATGATACCCCCGGGCCGCGTGGGTATCACAACATTACCCACTACAAACTCGTATAAGCGAAAATAAGATTTTTGTGGAACATTTCTGTGCGCTAAATTAAATGTTATTTATTTATTTTTGGATATCTAAAAAATCAAGTCGAGCAATCATAACATTAGCCGGCAGTAATGAAATTAGCTATACTACCAATACAATTTAATGAACTATAATTTCTTTTAACACGGTTGCAATTGCTATATAGGTATGGGCATTTATACTTTGTAATATTAGTACTTTTAACATTTAATTCGTTTCCAGAAGAGTTCAATGACCAAATTAATTAAATAAATATTGTTTGTTATGGAAAAGTCCAGAGATTCTTAGACGATAACTCGTATTTTCTTGAACCAATTTTATCTACTAAAAAAGTTCGTAGAAATTTCTCAAAAGATAAATAATTATTTAAGCACCAACTAATCTAGAGTAAAAGGTAATCAGTTAAAAATAATCGTTTCATTCTATAATAATCGATGTTGTTGGAGTTCCATAAGTAACCACAAACAGTGGTGGCTCTTAGGAGTGAGCCGTATGTAGCAGGAAACCCCTTCGAAACTTTTTTTAGAATATTAATTTTCAGTTTTACATCACAATTTCTTTTCTCAAAATTTGTAAACATTTGTTATACTGTATTAGAATCATTAAACTATTATTTTAATGATAAAAATTTAACTTAATTATAACTATTTCATTTAAGAAAATTACGTATATAGGATCCAAATACATAAAGATAAGATCTAGTGGACAAACAAACAAACAATAAAGGAGTCCTTTTTCTAGCAAGGATCGTCAAACTTTCGAGAGAAAACAGCCTTGTGTCAGTGAAACATAACAAAATGTAAGAGCCATTTATATAAATACGCGTGTATTATGTTTGTCAAATAGATAATTGTTTGCAAAATTTCAGGCATAATTGTATAGTACTGTTTAACTTGCTTACTAGGCTTTTTTTTTAAATTCCTGAAAGTGAATGCTTGCATTCGTGAATATATAGCGCCAAATACAGTGAGAGCATCAAATGATAATTTTTTTTATCGCGTCATATGTTGTTGGCAAACTATTCCATATATCCAATGCTACTGCTCTTTTATTTGGTAATTGCATCACAGCTGTCCATTTCTACCCATAAATTGATTTAGATGCCTCAGATAAAATACAGATTAATATTTGCAATAGTTAATTATAAAAGTAAAAGAAAAAGGGAAACAATAACCTTAGTAATAGTAAATAAACTTAAGATTAACGCACAGGAATACAAATAATCCTGAAAATACGGAAGAAACAAAAATTAAAGTATATGAATACGATCACCATATAATCGATAACAATTACAACAAAGGATGATATGGCGAAGAAAACCTAAAATTCTGTAAAATTTTTCTCTCTCATTCGGTAAAAATTGAATGGAGCAGTTTGAAAATGCCATTTATCAGTAGCTGATGAACGAATAGAAGGTCTGCATCCATATAGATGGTGTTTGAATCCAATGACGTAACGGAGAATATTTGGACCCCGCCCCTGGTTTGGCTTTAGTATTTTATAAATTGGTTAAATACGTACATGGCGTCAATTGAGCTTCGCGCTCCCCCAGAATCCTGCTCTCCCCGCAATGCCGGTATGTGCAATGTTTGAATCTTAATGGTGGCAGTGGGACTTGTCATAAATACAAATAGAACTTTCGAAATTTTATATTGTCCTTTATTTTTTATGAGAATGAGTGAGAGTGAGAGTTACGTCACAGTATAAAGTAACGACGGCTACTAGCGACGCACCTCGTAATTTTGAGCCTCGTTCAAGTGACAAGGACGACACCTGAGTTGAAAACTCCCTCTCCAAACTACCACAGCATACCAACAGGAGGACTTTGACCTCGACACATTCAATGTGCATTAGCCCCTTCTACACGGAGGGCCTGGGGGCTGCGGTAACCCAGTGGACAAGGTATCGGATCATGGCAGGCATGTCATGAGTTCGATCTCAGTACCACTAAAGACCCGCCGTGTAAGGCAGCGATGCCCGTTAACTCTGTCGAGAGCTGAAACGTCCTCCCGTTGGTGTGGTGTGGTAGTTAGGAGAGGGGGTGCCAGCTCAGGTTTCGTCCACGTCACTTGACCATGGTTTAAAATTATGTGGTCCATCGCCAAAACCCCTCGTGTTGCTGAACAGTGTGACGTTAATATTCATTCATTCATTCACTCACGGTGGGCCTTCAGTGGCACCAAGACTGGAACCCGAGACGTACCGTCCTCAAGTTCGTGATCATAACCACTAGACTACCGAAGCCCTTTTATTTTAGTTGAAAGAAGTATACTTGTAACTTTTATAAGTGGCCGCGGTAGCCGAGTGGTATAGGTATCGGATCGTGGCTTGCCTTGTCATGAGTTCGAGCCCAGTACCACTAAAGACCCGCCGTGTAGGGCAGCGATGTACGTTAAATCTGTCGAGAACTGAAACGTCCTCCCGTTGGTGTGGTAGTTAATAGAGGGCGTGCCAGCTCAGGTGTCGTCCACGTCACTTGACCATGGTTCAAAATTACGTGGTCCGTCGCCAAAAGCCCTCGTGCAGCTGAACAGTGTGACGTTAATATTCAATCAGTAACTTTTATAATCTACGTCGATTTGAAAGAAGCTAATTTTTGAATCGATTATAGTGAAATAGTAACATTCTACACTTTCTCTAAGACGTCGTCAGTTAAAAGCAATGAGTTTTCTGATTTGATTTTTTCTAAAATCGCACTGCACACTGGAGCTTTGTATTCTGTTTTTTAATTATCAAAACAAAAAACTACTATAATCACTGATTGTCCGCCATATTTTCTTGTCTAGCTGTATTATTATCCGCCCAGAAAAACAATGTTTTGTCGCCAGAAGAAAGGCTTCTTGATTTTTGATATATATGAGAATATTATTTTTTAAAATCAAGGTCATCTTAAGAGAGAGAGATCACTATCTTTTGTTTGTGTGGACGATAACTTGTAATTAAATACGATGTGTCTTTTTTGTGGTATAGATTAGAAATGATTAAATAGTTTAAAAAACAATCGCTTTTCGGGTCATTCGCCAAATCTGAATTTACATTATCTAAAAAAAGAGATTAATGTTTTTTGCTCTCAGTGGAAGCAGAAACACCAAATGTCTGTTATTGCGCTGTCCCTTGTTTAGTTAAAGGGGGTTGCATGAATTAGAAACTGATTGTGACGAAAAGCTGAATTCATTTGCATCTCATTGTTTCTACATAAATTGATAAACGATGATTTATCTCAAAATTCCTGTAAATCAAAGTCGCGTGAAGCAACGCTAATGTTCCTTTTATTTAAAAAAATGTATATGTGTATATGAGGAATCAAAAAAAATTCGTTACTTAAATTAAATTCAACAAAGACATCTGAAGAAAGGTCAAGGTTTTCAGTTTTTGAGTTAGTTAAAAATGCCTCACACAAAAATATCCTATTGTTTTCCTCCTAGATCAGGGGTCGGCAACCTTTTAGCTGTGGCGTGCCAAGCCAATCTACTGATATGATTCAGTGTGCCACGCAGTAAATCCTTTTTAAAACAATCCAAAATTCCCACGATGATGCATACAGAGACAAAGGATAGAGGTCAATAATATAGATATTTACAGTTTTATTATATATTAATTTTGCATCATTTAAAGATATTTCTTAACATAAAAACAAGTAATATAAAAAAATTTAAGTCAATTCCTACTTAGACCAACAAAGAAAAACTTTATATTATCTACTTTTTATTAAATAGTTACAATTAACATAAATATGTATATACATATGAGAGAATCACAACATTAAGTGGTAATTAATTTTTATTAATTATCATTAAAGTATCGTATTGCCATCCAAAACATTCGTGTACATAAAATTTCAGTTCAACTGAATGCTTTAAAGCGTGAGAAAAAACCTTTTCATGTTTTCACACACAAGTCGCCAAAAGGGTCGGTATGTCGCCAAAAATGATGCCGACGTGGCTGTATTTGTAATTATTTAAATAATTAGAGTTTTAATGAATTAAAAATTTTATTAATTATAATTAAATTATTGTATTGTCATCCAAAATAAATCATGAATATAAAACTTCAGCTCAATTGAGTGCTTTAAAATGTATTTTAATAACGATTGAAAATTCCACCAAGATAAATAAATAAATATATATAGAGAATGGGAGTTAATAGTAGGAATTAAATAAACAGCATAAAATGTAACATTTTCTTCAACATATATAAAATTCAATTGTTTATATATTATATATTTTTAAACATTTATATTAAAATAAGAAATAGACAAGAAAAAATATAATTATTCCCCTTCATTATAGTAAAATAAAAATGTAAATATAAATTTTAATGCGAACATAGTGTTTGCGCTGCTCTACTTCATATCACAAAATGAGGGGTATAATTTGTGACTTACAATCGGACATGATTCTGGGCATTCACTTTTGTTCCCTTAGATATGTAGAAACAAAAGCCGTAAGTAGAGTACATGCAATTTTCTCTCTTCAAACAATCTCCAAACTCCTCCATTCAAATAATTTACAAAATAGCTATAGATTAATCTTTAGAGTGTTAATATTTCTCTTAATTCATTACATGTCTATAATTTTGAAGATGTTTGTCAAATAAGGTCCATTATATACAAATTTATAACTTCCGACCACTCAAAAACTGACGAATTAGTCAAGTAGAGTACCATTGAGAATTGTTCCGCGTACCAAATGTGGCCCGCGTGCATAAGTTGCCGAACCCTGTTCTAGGCTGATTGATGCTATTGGGCTTGAACACTATTTAGGAAAGCTGATCTCGTCGTAGAAAGCTCCGAATTATTGGTTTTACATTACAGTCTGAGTCGATAAAGCCAAACGTAGTGACATTTAACATCTAAACAACTTTAAAAAATGTTACTCCATGGAGATCGTTAAGCTAGAATGATAGTACAGTTTACATCTTTCTGACTACAAAAATTAGCTATGTGTTCAACCAAAGGCAGTCATAAAAATTAATCCATTTATAATTAGGAGAAAATGATTGGAAATGGTTCCTATTTTGATCGCAATTTTCAGCTTCGAATTTCTAATACCCACATCACCATGTCTAATTTTCTTTATAATTAATATAAGATGTATGATATATATAGAATGTCCGAAAAGTATGACTACACTTTCAAAAATGAATAAAAAATAAACAAAGAATTTCACTTGCGATTTCTTACGTTCCATAAAGGAAAGGTTAATTTTTGTTTAATCCAATGGAAACTTGAATGCGCAACATCCCCATTTTGCAACATTCTTTCTTCAAAATGGCGCAAGCTGTAGAATGGTTTATCGAATTTAAATCTGCAACACATGTACAGCGTAAATAGGACGCCATCTCGTATTGATTCGATTAGTTGCGCGTAACTAATAGTGCACCCATTGAAATCGTGGAATAAAGCATTGTACCATTTCTTTTCCACAAAGAGAATACGGTAAGTGCTTGTTTAATTGTAATTAATATTTGAAAGTGTAGCCATACTTTTCAGGCAACCTGTATAATAAGATACGTAATAATAATATAAGATAGTAATTAAATAATAAAATTAATATAAGATAAGAACAATAATTATAACTACTTTTTAATATCAATTATGAAATAAGAACTTATAAAATAAGTTTATTTTGCGTCTATCAAAGGTTAAGTTTATTCACACTAGCTATAATAACAGACTCGTTGTCCATTGAGTATTTCACACGACGAGCTTTTTCTCGCAATGAATCGAAAAATTCCTAAAGGCTATCGTTTGAGCCAATTTTTCTCTTTTTAAGCAAACGTTATAATTCGTTGTGGCATTTATTTTATATATCTTTTGCTGAAAAGAGCGCCTCTCAACTCGGAATAGATTTTGATTCTGAGCAACAATCATTTATAGATTTTAATTGGCAAAAATAAATATTTTTGATAAAGAGTATCTGGATTGTGACATTTAAAGAAGGGAATAATGTAACGTTTTCTTTGAGATTTATTTGACAAATAGGAATAATATGATAATAATAATTTTCCAAGCATTTTAGCTGCTTGGATACTAATATCTTAGCATTAGTCACGTCTTGGACGCATTGTATGGGGAACCTCGAAAAAGAGCGGAAATGATTTCCTTCAGTGATAGCTTCATTTAAAAAAATTGTATCATTTTTAGTGCTATTATGGGCTGTAGTATGATCATTTGCTTCATCAGTTTGCACTCGTACTTAAGATTGAAAAACTTTAATTTTATCATCGTTTGAAAAATTTCAAACATAATTGTTATTTGATCTAATTCGGAATAAGTCATTCAACTCTACTTCTATATTTTAATTGTATTAAAAACATCTTTAAGTAAAATTAAATTAGATTAAATAAAATTTTGATAATGAAATTATTTTGGTCACGAAATAGAAATCAGCAGGAAATCTAAGTAGCATGTGGATCTTTTTTTTTCTGCGTGAGGCAATTAAATTCGACGTTGAAAACAAAGGAATTTTAAAACTTTGATCGCTTAGTATTGCCGCATTGTTGTCACAATAAAAATATTTCGCTAAAAAAATGTTTTTTTTTAAACACTAACAGATTTTGTTTCAAAAAGTCGAGCCACCATAAGTTATGTGTTGACTTGGCTGTTTTCATAACAACAAATCGTTTAAGGTATCCGACTACTTGCGACAACTTTTTTTTGAAAAAAAGGAAATATGGAGATCTTTTTGTGATTTTTATATTTATATAGTATATTTTAAGGAAAAAATCCTAAAATTGGTAAAAGAAAAAAAAATTATTATTATTAAAATGGGAAAAAACTAGTAAAAATGTACGAAAAATTACATAAACGGGGCCCACTCTCTACAAAGATTTTATGAACAAATTCTCAATTTTTCAATTTTGATGTGTTACTTTGTTATTCCTGTTTGAAGTGATCTTCACTATAAGAAATATTTTAATTTTTACAAAAACTAGAGCACTTTATCTAAGTCATTATACGAAATTGCTTAAAAAAACATTGACTATATTCACATAAAGAGCTGCAAATTTTGAAATAAAACAGTTATTGATAAATCTGAAGATCAAAACACTTCTACTGTTATGCAGAATATAAGCAAAAAATTTCAGCTAATTATTTTCAAAACTTTTTGAGCAATCGCCGTCCCCGTTTGAGTTTTTCGAAAAAAACACGTTTCGCGTAAAACGCATTTCAAAGTTTGACATCTTGTGTAAAGTTATGGCATTTGCTTTTACTAAAACGCTTGTAGTTTTTGTTCTAGTGGAGGGAAAATAAAGTACTTGGTATTGTTATTAAGTTCATAAAATGGTCTATAAAATAAAATCATAAAAAATTTTGCCGATTTTTGAAAAAAATCATGGTTTTAGGGTAGTCGGATACCTTAAGGCTGTTTCCGGTTAATGTTAAAGAATAGGACGCAAATTTGGAACATTTTTTCAGGTATAAAAGAAATGAAAAATAAAAATGTTATTCTGGCTTCACTATCCTTTAGAGAGCAGCATTTTTATCATACTTCCCATTTTTCACCGAGTTGATTCATTTTTTCTGGTATAAAATGTATTTCGCATTTTTTATCCTATACCGTAATGTTAAATGGGCTTTGCCTTCACGTATTAAAACAAAAAAGGAAGCATTCATGGAATATTTTGAAATTTTTAAAAGCACTATATTGTTAACAGAAGCACGAGTAATAATATTTCAAATTTCCATGGAAATTGGATCATTTTTCTGTCTGGACATTCGTGTAGTACAAGTCATTTACGGTAGTACCGGGATTGACAGCATGTTGATACACAATTCCTTCATAATAAAAAAATTATGGTCATAACTTTACCAGCTGATTTCAAAGTTTTTGCTTTCTTGTAAGTAGGTGAAGATGGATGTTTCCATTCACTGCTTTGTTTTTTTATGGTTGAATCATAATAATACAGTCAAGCTTCATCTGCTGTGATAAAGCGTTTAAAGTTATTGCCTTCTTGTTCCAGTCTTTAATCATATCGCATCATATCAAAGGTCTCCGATGCTGATTTTTGCAGATTTTTGCTTCCATTTCGACAGCTGGTAGCGTCTCGTAGGCGCCCACAAACACGCTTCAGTTCGATCATGTGATACTCAAGAATACGAGTCTGTACACGCCATCTATTGGTAGCTTTTGTTAATACAGACAACAAACTTTTCTTATGCCACATTTTATGGCAGTAAAATTAGTCTTATTATCTATTGAACAGCCTACGTAAAGTAAGTAGCTCTGTACCAGCTGTAATAAGCTAATAAATTTGCAAAAATTCAATATTACTTTAGAAGAGTCTATCCCCAAACCCCCAAAAACATGGCAAGGGGTCTGAGACAAAACAGTTTGAGAACCTTTGATTTATATCATCATTACATGCTTTTATCTAATGGAATTAATGTTATAATTCTCTTCGTGGGTGAGATGCTGCCATTACCTGAAAATGAAGATAATAATGGAAAAAGAAATTTAAGAAATAAGAATTATATTGAGGCCTGTAAGTAAATTTCTAACGTTAATACAGTCGGACCTCTATTTAACGAAGTCGCTAAATCTCGAAAAAAGTTCATTATGTGGAAAATTCGTTAAATAGAGATTCATCTTTTTATATAATTTAGAAACCACCTAAACCAAATTTTAAATCATAAACACTACGTATTTTTTAAAAAAGTAAATATTCACACATTTTTTTTTTAAATTAATATCTATTTTTCTTTTATATCTTACTCATAAAAAAATTTGCAAAGAAAACGAGAAAAAAACATTGCCCAGGAATGCACTGTATTTTCATTTTTTTTAAAGAAACATGTATATTACAATTAAAGAAAACATACCTTTTTTTAGGAACCAGTAATTTAAGCATGCACTGCCACAATGTGTCCTTAAATTTAATTACTGATAAAATCTGTTAATTTTATTTGAAATATTACGGCATTTTTTTTTTTGCTCTAGGTGAGTTAGACACGTGGTAAAACCAGTTCAAGGTCATTTAACCATAAAATGTGCTAAAAGAAAATAACTTGCAAAATGTCATGAAATATTTTTAAAATAAGGAGAAAAAATCTAATCACAAGAGAGAAAAATTTCGTTAAATAGAAAATGCACTTCGCTATTTGAAGAGTATTTTACGAAGAAAGTTGTAAAATGTTCTTGGTTCCCAGAAAAAATTCTCAAAATAGAGGCTCGTAATATGGGGGTTCGACTATATATGAATTAAAAATACATCGTTCAATAGGATGTTAAAGCTTGTATAAATGAAAGGTTTCCAAATTGCAATATGTGCCCATTTACGAGCACGCGAACAATTTCGAAATGATGGCGAATAACTCTGATAGATGTGGCAGAAAAATTTAGAAATATTATGTCATAAATTCTTTTCAAACTCCTCCCACCTACATAAAAAATCTTTAGCTGTTTTCGCCGTATGTACGAGAGCGGGACACGGGGCACATTTTCAGACCCAAAAAATGCCTTAATTTTTATAAAAATTTATAAAAAAAGTTTTGTTATGCTTCAAAAAAAATCCCTACTATATTTCACCAATTTTAAAAAACTTTAACAAATTTTAGAAAACATCTTCTTTGATTAACCGTTTACGGAAAAAATAAATTTTAGATTGTTTAAATATTTTTATGAGGTGTGAGTATACTATTTTTAAATTTTTATGGCTATCTCAGCCTCATTCTTATCTTCAAAACAAAATAATCTGTTAGAGCAGTGGTTCTTAAACTGTGGTCCGTGAGCCCCTTAGGATCCGAAGAGACGGTTTAAGGGTCCACGAAGATTTTTCATTTAATGCTAAGATTTTCCTCTGTTACAGACTCTGAAAGTCCTCGAGGAAAAATTGAAAGATGTACCATTCTACACTAGATCACTAAATTGTCCCCAATGAAAAAACTCTTCTTGAACTAGTATCTCGATCAAGAACACTCAGTTATTTTATTGTTTGAAGCCACATAGCCATTACTACAATATAATAATTTTTTAAAAAAATAGTACAAACTATTGTTCAAAGATAAGTAGCAGATGCAGGCTTAGAATTATTGTGGAACCTTCAAATCACTCAGCCATGCAGGAAGGGGTGTTTTGGGAGCAGGGCCGGCTCTAGCAGATTTGCCACCCCGGACAAAAATGAAAAATGCCGCCCCTCCCCCCAAAGCAAAAAATTATAAATTATTCATATATATTAAACCCTATAAAACTTGAATAATTTTTTCGAACAAAGAGGTACCATATATACATAATTTTAAGTCTTAAAAAATACAAAACAATTCGAAATTAAGGACATAATTACTTATTATTATTTAAGCCGAGTAAAATGTAAGAGAAAGAATCACTCATTTCAGCCAGTCAATTTTTCGAAATAGAGTCCACTGATTGTGAGGATCACAAGCCATTATTTTAACTTATAGTAACTACACTGAAGGCTAAAATAAAATATCTCCTATAGCTCTCTATCTACCAAAAACTCTTATTAACCTTGTCGTCTTATGGATAGCTGACACCGGACGTCGTATGGGTGAAAAGAACGTCCATTGTGATCCCCCAACGAGATGGGGAGAAATTATCAATTTCATGATTTAACATATACAACCACCTCGAAAACTTCAAATTTCAACATAAAAGAAAACTGATATTAAACATGCACAGTACAAAATAAGGAAATAAGATATGTTTAATGAAAAACCAAATTCAAACAATAATATTCCAAAAATATATCAAATTTTTTTGTAACGAAAAAAAAAGTATTTTTCAAATTCTATCCAAATGCCGGCTTTAAAATTTGCCTCCCCGGGCAGGGGTCTGGTTTGTCCGGCCCTAGAGCCACCCCTGTTGGAAGTCATGGAGGGGTGTTGAAAATCTTAGGCGTCCCCGATGTCAGGCTGATACATAAAGGGGGAAGGGGCGCGACGATCGGAAGTTAAAGAACCGCTGTCTAAGAGTATTACATTTGTGAGAATGGTCACGGTGGCCTAGTAGTCATTATTTCTAACATAGTACCGCTGAAGACCAGCAGTGTAGAGAGGACAATGTACTTTAAATCTGACGAGGCGTAAACGTCCTCTCGTCGCAGCTTTGTTGCGCGAAGTTAATATAACTCACTCTCTCACGCACACACATATGTAAGGAGTGTGGGGAATGATCTCCTAATAATTAAAACCTCAAATGGTCGTTTTATAAGAAATTTATTTAATAACCTCCTGAGTACTAAATTAAGTGAAGTAAAATAAAAAATTAATTAATATCTTTTTGGCACTCTAAACTTTTTAACTTCAAGTACCAAAACAGAGAAAAGGTTTTCCAAAAAACTACCCTTAAATAGTTTCATTTCAGTTTCTAATAAATAAATCGAAGAAAATATTGGAGAATCACTGTTGCAAACAATCAAAAATAAGATCAATTTATACGTTTTTACTAACATAATAAAGTGTTCGTTACTATTTATTTAATTGGAAACTGAATTTCCAATTTTAAGGTATCTTACAGCATAAAATTTTTTTTTAAAAAAAATAATAAATAAATACTTCTCTCTCATTTACTTTTAAAACTAAAAACAAGTTTTTTAAAAAGTTAGGGTTAGATATTCTAATTGTTCGCGTGATAAATATATTTTTATTGATATATTTACGCTTTTAAGATTTAATTAAACAAAAATATATTCAATTCAGCAATTTTTGAGAACTTGGCTCCTTAATGACCGCTAAACGCAATGCGGAAGTACTCAAAAATATCTTTCTTCTTTACCGTTAACACGATGTTATCGTTTATGGCATTGAAACTTTAAGAAATTATCACTTGCATAGATAACACCATCATCACTTAATTTGTATTGCTATATCTAACGAAACTATTGCCTTTATTTACACCCAAGGTGTTTATTGATTATTTTGGGAAATACATTATCCAAAACAATGTAGAAAAAAAATTAGAAACAAGTTATATAAAAAGTATTTTTTAATTGGTAATTGTCATTCAAAACATTCGTTTATATAAAATTTCAGTTCAACTGAATGCTTTAAAACGTGAGAAAAAAAAGTTTTGACCCAAGTCACTAAAAATGAAACCAACAGGGTTGTATCTGTAATTCTTTAAATAATTAGCTTCAGTCAATTAATTTTAATTAAGTTATCTTATTTTTACCCCCAAAAATAGTGTATAGAAAATTTCAGCTCAAATGAGCGCTTTAAAATTTGAGAAAAAAAACCTTTTCAAGTTTTGACACAAGTCGCCAAAATGGTCACCAAATCACCAAAAATGATGCCAACGTGGGTATATTTCTAATTCTTTGAATAATTAGTTTATATCAATTAATTTTTATTAATTATAATTAAAAATCAGCGTATTGTCATTCAAAATAATCGTATATATAAAATTTCAGCTCAATTGAGCGATTTAAAATGTATTTTATTAACGATTGAAAATTACACCAAGATAAACAAATAAATAAATATATAAAGAGTGTGAGCTAATAGTGGGAAGTGAAAAATATCTTGAAAGTAAATTTTCACTTAAGTAAAATTTCAGCAGCCATTATATAGGGCAACTGTTCTTAAACTGGGATCTGCAGACCCGTGGGGGTCCGCAGAGCCTTTCTAAGGGGCCTGCGGAGTCTCTCATGTAGAGTTGAGATTTCCTTCTTTTACAGACTCTTAAAGGCCTCGAGGAAAAATTGAAACATGTGCCATACTAGACTAGATTACTAAACTGTCCCTAATGAAAAATTCACTAGAACTTGTATTTTGATCAAGAATATTAAGTCGGAGTGGGAAGTTCAAAATCTTGGGGGTTCGAGTCACTCTGATACATAAAGGGAGCTCGCGGCGATCGAAAGTTTTAAGAACCGCTCTCTGATATGGAATGTTCCAAAAATAGCGCTCAAACTATGCACAGCCCTATTCCACGTTGAGGATACATAAAAAAATGTCCAAAGAACTGTAGCTGTACGTTACATAGTATACGAGAAAAATACTATACATGGTGCTTCATGGTGGGGCTTTGGCGCATTTCTATGGTCATATACGTGGTTGGTAGGATGGCTTTGGCGCATTTCTGCGGTCATATACGTGATTGGTAGGAGGGCTTTGGCGCATTTCTATGGTCATATACGTGATTGGTAGGATGGCTTTGGCGCATTTCTGTGGTTATATACGTGGTTGGTAGGATGGCTTTGGCGCATTTCTGTGGTCATATACGTGGTTGGTAGGATGGCTTTGGCGCATTTCTGCGGTCATATACGTGATTGGTAGGAGGGCTTTGGCGCATTTCTGCGGTCATATACGTGATTGGTAGGAGGGCTTTGGCGCATTTCTATGGTCATATACGTGATTGGTAGGATGGCTTTGGCGCATTTCTGTGGTTATATACGTGATTGGTAGGATGGCTTTGGCGCATTTCTGTGGTTATATACGTGATTAGTAGGAGGGCTTTGGCGCATTTCTATGGTCATATACGTGATTGGTAGGATGGCTTTGGCGCATTTCTGTGGTCATATACGTGGTTGGTAGGATGGCTTTGGCGCATTTCTGTCGTCATATACGTGATTGGTAGGATATTAAATACCCTGGCTACTGAATCGAATGTGGAGCTCCAGTTCTGTGGCTGCCACAATCACCAGATCTCACAACGTTGTATTTTTTTTCCTATGCGGTCATCTCAAGGAACAGGTGTATAGAGGCGTGTGACAACACACAAATTAACTTAGTTACACGTATGCATGCTGCTTGTACATCGGTGGACCTCGCGCTGCTCGACCTGTGCTCTCATCCCTCCCACGACCTGCTCAAGCCGGCACTGATACGCACTTTGGACACTTGAGTATCTGTCCTTATAAATATTTGCAGATGCTATTGTGTTGATGTGTCTAATACGGCTCTAACGTCATTCTTTGTTTTTTGTAAACTATGAATCACACAGGTATAGTTCTCATGGCATTTTTATGTACTCCCAAAGAGGAATTTGGTTGTGCATAATTTGGGCGTTATTTTTTGACACCCTGTATAAAAATTAAAGACAATACGTCAGCGTTTCTCAAACTGTGGGGCGCGCCTACTAGGGGGGGTGATAACTCTACGAGAGGGGGGCGTGAGCATACTGAAAAGTCGAGGACAAAAAAAGATTATTTAAAAAAAATATTAATTTATAAAAAGTAAAAAAACCAATTACATTCTTACATAATAAAAAATAAAATACACATTTGCATTGATATAATACACTTAAAAATGGATCATTACTGCATAAAGCATTTAATAATTAATTTAACAATACTAAGTTAAGAACAAGTTTAATAATTACCAGAGGCCCCATAGGCTAGTCATTTATAAAATTATATACAAAAATTCACTTATCTTCGTAAGTTGTTCGGTTTATAATTAATCCCTTAACTGCCGATTAAAAGTTACGCTATTTGCTCCCCAATGCCACCGTTTTCCACGTAAGCGGGTGTATGAGATGTATTGAGGGGGGGGCGGAGAGAGAAAAGGAATAAGTATGCAAATCCTCTGAAGTAAATAAATCCTTCTTAAACACTGCCGACGTTCTTTTATTGCATTCCAAAGCCTTCGGGATAATTTTATGCATAGCAGTGAACAGAAAAAAATTGTACTTCATAAAGACGTATATATCCGTCTGAGGCAATTAATACTTTGGCTGAGAAAGACGTTTATATACACCGGTGGCACTTAAGAGGCTAAAGTCATGTTGTAGCTTTAGCATCGAAGTATAGTATTATTGAATTCAATACATTGTTATTATATGGTGGGGGCGCGATGAAAAATTATGGTTGAATATTAGGTCGCAAATATTGCAAGTTTGAGAAGCACTGCAGTACGTTTCCTTGTAAATTCGTCCCAAAAAAGAGATCTTATTTGTATACAAATTGATTTATCTTGTTTAAATTAACAAGGTATTAGAGCCAGATTATATCAAAATAGTTTTATCTGCTCTTGTTCTGTTTGTTATGACATTTTATACACATAAAATCATTCCAAAAAATTATTTCATCATACATCAACAATAGATACAATAACTAAGATATTTCCGATTTTATTTAATGTCTGCAAACATTCTGTTTCTTTTTAAAAATTTCTGATAAGTATGAAGGATAAATAACGTATTACACACAAAGTGCTTGATACCGTACAAATGGTTTGAAACATTTAAAAAGATTTGCCTTTCAAATATAATGAAAAGAGATAAAAAAAAGATTAATATGAACACAAAAAATGTTTTGATACTCAACTGATGAAAACAGATCATTTTTACGCGTTAATTTTATAAATATTTTATCAGTAAGCATTTATTCCATCATGGATCAAAGTAAAGAGTGTTTTTTTCCAGGTATAGAAGTTTAAGTTGGCATTACTTTCCAAGATGGCGACCGATTTAACAGCTGTCAAGTGATTTATTCTCAGTTTGGTTTGGCAATTCATCAAAACGATCATCAATCAAGGCGTAGATTCGTCGAATGGGCCCAAAACGAGATTACCGTTGTTCCCGATTTTCATAAACGAATTTTGTTTAGCGATGAAGCGCACTTCTGGTTTGAATGGCTACGTCAACAAACAAAACTGCCGCATTTGGAGTGAAACTAATCCACAAGTGTATGTCGAAACACCGTTACATCCAGAAAAACTGACTGTTTGGTGCGCTTTATGGGCTGGTGGAATCCTTCTTCAAAAACGATGAAGGTCACAACGTTACAGTCAATGGTGATCGGTATAGAGCCATGATTACTAACTTTTTCATTCCTGAATTGAACAATCATGATGTCCAGGAGCTGTGGTTCCAACAAGATGGCGCAACATGTCACACAGCTCGTGCCACAATCGATTTATTGAAAGACACGTTTGGTGACCGCCTAATTTCACGCTTTGGACCTGTGAATTGGCCTCCAAGATCTTGTGATTTAACACCGCTAGACTATATTTTGTGGGGCTATATAAAGTCATTGGTCTATGCGGATAAGCCACAAACGCTTGACCATTTGGAAGACAACATTCGCCGTGTTATTGCCGATATACGGCCACAAATGTTGGAAAAAGTCATCGAAAATTGGACGTCCAGATTGGACTCCATCCGAGCCAGCCGTGGCAGTCCTATGCCAGAAATCATATTTAAAATGTAATACCACAAGATTATCTTTCGAATAAAAAAAATTTCATGTCAATCGAATAATACATCGTTGTTTTATTGCAATTTAAAGTTCTATACCTCTTAAAAAACACCCTATATTTTCGAGGGAATTAGAGAATGAAATTTGGTACTTTGGGGTAAATGTATCTACTACATACGCACAAGTAGATAATGAAATTTGAAAAACTATATCATTTCAATGAATAATACAACATTCCACAATAAGGATAGAATGAGCAATTCATTTCTCATATGGCAAATAAATATGTACAAGAGTTATTTCGATTTAATATCTGCAGATGAAACATATGCTCTTATATAAACTCAAACTCAGTGGCGCAACGGCCCATGAAGGCCAGAGCCTACTGTGCCCATCCCAGTATACGGGACCATTGGGTGCTAAGATGCATGAGCAGATGTCCCGATCAGGTGGTCAGTCTGAAGCGAGACCCCCAGTGTTTAAGTCCCCAAGCAAGCTAGGTACTCATTTATCTACCCACTGCAGTAGGGATGAAAGGCTATGTCGACCTTGCCTAGCCCGGGAATAGACCCCGAATCTGTGGTGTGGAAGCGTGATATACTACCACTCGACCATTTGAGCTCAACGCTCTTATATATCGAGAACAAATTATACTTTCTTCCCATTCAATTTCATTCTTTTCAAATCAGTCTACAAATCATGTAAAATTATATAAGTTAATTTGTATGTGAAACAAGTGTAATATATAAAAAAAAATTTAAGTCAATTCCTACTTAGATCAACAAAGAAAATTTTATTTTAGCTACTTTTTATTAAATAGTTGCAATTAATGTAAATATGTATATACGTATGACAGGATCTCAACATTAAGTGGTAATTAGTTTTTATTAATTATCATTAAAATATCGTATTGTCATCCAAAACAATCGTGTATATAAAATTTCAGTTCAACTGAATGCTTTAAAACGCGAGAAAAAACCTTTTCGAGTTTTGACACAAGTCGCCAAAAATGATGCCAACATGACTGTATTTGTAATTCTTTGAATAATTAGTTTTAATCAATTTTTATTAATTATAATTAAATTACTGTATTGTCCTCCAAAATAACCATGTATATTAAATTTCAGCTCAATTGACCGCTTTAAAATGTATTTTATTGACGATTGAAAATTCCACTAAGATAAATAAATAAATAAATATTTAGAGAGTGTGAGCTAATAGTAGGAATTGAATTATACACTCAACGAGTCTAATATAAACTTTTTTCGGCTACTAGATATAACACTGATGTTTTTCCCATTCGAGATTCTCTAGTGGCCACCGCAGCCTAGTGGTTATGATCATGAACTCATGGCCAGGGTGTCACGAGTTCAAGTCCAGGTGCTCCTGAAACCCATCGTGTAAAAGGAGGCTGATGCTCTTTCAATCTATCGAGGCTCAATGTCCTCCCGTTGGCGTGGTAGTTAGGAGAGGATTGCCCTCTCAAGTGTCGTTCTGGTCACTTGACGGTGGTTCAAAATTACGAGGTCGGTCGCCAATGACAATCGTGCTGTTTTATAGTGCGATGCTAGTATATAACTCTCACGCAAAATTCTCAGCTATTTAAGTTAAACAAATACTTTTAAAATGTACTTAAGGAAATAATTGGAGGTTTGAATATATATTTAGAAATCTATCATTCATATTGTTTAGCTTAATTAAAAAAAGATTGAAATATCAATCTTCATGATTTTTCAATTTCTTCACAAAAGATTACATTTGTCTGCTTAGTCCGAAATCGTTGAACTTTTAAAATAAATAGCATGGAAAATAGGACTATACATATTCTGTAAAATTAGATTCTTTACTCAATTCACGTTGCTATTTGATGCATAAAATCTTCCACAAAACATTGATAACCATAACAAATAGCGTATAGATTGATCATTGTGTTTTACAAAGATATTCTAGTAAAAATTTGGTATACTGTTACAAACATTAAAATATGTTTCGGTCCTTTCATTTTCAGAAATATCTCATTTAATACATCAATACAACAAAACACACACATTTTAAGGGGGAGTAGATATTCATCAGTTGATAAAATTTTAAGGAAGCATCATTCTTTATCTTGCTTAGATATTTCATACTAATCCATATATCTTTCTAGAAAGTTAAAAGCTTCAAAAATACGGTGATGATATTTAATTAATTTATGATATGGGGAAAGTTTTTGCAGCGATATATGGAATACTTTAACTTCCCTTAGATCATTTTAAACTTGTTATATGGCATTTTGGGATGGAATTAATTAATTTGTTGTAGTCGTTAAGGAATGAAGGGGCTTGGTATTTTTAAATACGCGTTTTATTTTACACACAAAAAAAAAAAACAAAAAAAAACGGTGATTGAAAAAGTACAATACAAATACAAACGGACAAAAACCTGAACATCCAAAACAGTCACAAAATACTTCTTAGCTCACTCTTGAGATCTCAGCTTTATATTGTTTTGGTCAACCAGGAGATTTTAGAATCATATATGATTTCTAATAAATACTTTTGTGATTAGTTATTTTAAAAACGTAAACGTGGCAGTTTTTTTAGGAGATAAAGTTGTGTTTATTTCCCATTAGAGGAGGGTTAGCTATAAAAATTAATCCTCATGCGAAGTCTTGGAGGGCTCAAGATCATTATAAGCCCCCCCCCTTCATAGTTTCTTTACTAATGATGACCTGCTTTCGGCAGGGGAGAGCTTACACACTAAAATATCAATCCCCATGTTAATCCTATGGTGCCATTTTTTTTTATGATATGGGGTTGATATTTGGGGGATCGATACTACTGCCTGTTTGGTTAGGAAATACAAGGACTCGACCCACCCGTGTGCCTTCCCCCCCCCGGACAGCATTTTGCCAATGTAAATCCTGACTAATTCATTTCATCATTTCACTGAAATAGTTCAGGGATTTGATAAAATCACTTACTTTCATCAGGAAAATGATAATGAAGAGACGTTATTTAAAAATCTCCCGTCAATTAATCCTATCCCTTAGGGATTTCATGAAAAATTCCTAATTTCATCATTTCCCTACGACATGTATACAAATGAATTATCTCCAGAACACAACTTAATCTGAATTTATGTTCCAGAAATCAAAATAATATTCAAAACTTTGTTTTCATAAGATAGTAAAACCCGAGATGATAATGAATATCAAGACTTGATATTATCAGACATCTACAGTTTGATAAAACTTTTTTAACATAATTTTTAAGTAGGTGCAAAGTATTGATTTGTTACAAGTGGCATGAGCAATTGAAGGTGAACAAGACGGAAAATTTAAATGAATTCGTGAATTTAAATTGTTTTTATGGTTTTTAAAAAGACAATAGAGGACACACACACGCACGTTCTTGTATTGGAGGATCAATCTTGATTACTTTGATTTGAAAGTTCCTTTTCAATGCCAGATATACTGTTGAGTTTTTAGCTATCAAATTTATCGAAATGATAAAAGTTTTGAATTATATAAATCCTTATGCATCGCCATAAAAATTAGACTATTAAATTTTATGAGGATTTGTTCTTTTTTGTATTGAAGGTTTAAGGGGAAATTGAAACGCGAACAAATATAGCTGCTGTGGATATAATTAACAGAGGGGAAACGAAATATTTTAAAATTTCACTATGATAAGAGAAAAAATTCTTTGCACGTGCCTGCAGTTAAGTGGAAACCCTCCCGAGTTTAAACGTAATTTTTGATGCACAGTGATATCAGGCACGTGCGCTTTAGGGCACATTTACCTTCATTTTCCAGTTTACGGAGCCAGAATTTAAATGAGATGCATGCATATTGTTAGGGATATCTTACCTTGTGAGGTCATAACATTGTTGTCTGGCAAACGGAAACTTGATAATTTTCATGATATTTAGTGTCACTCAGATTAGAATACATGCATAAAATTGTTTAAGGAGATTTTGTTAAAATTTTTTTATTTAAATATGATATTTTGGCAATAAATTAACTTAGAATAATCTTTTTTTTCAAAATGTTCTCCTTTTGTAAAAAATGGTTCTATTATAATAATATTTTGCCTGTATATAGCTCAGACCTCTCTACGATGAATTTCGTAATTCAGAGCCCCGGTCAAGTGAAGAGGGCAACCCCTAAGCTTGCCCTCCCCTCTCTAAGCTTCCACACCCCACGAATGGGGGGGCAGTTTGAAACTCGAAAAATTTAATATGCTGGTTTAGAAAAGATAATTGCCCGAATAGAGATTTCCAATGAAAAATTCATTTATGTAGATAGGCAGATCTCTTAAAATAAGATAAATTATATAAATATCCCGTTAAATGAACATTATAGGGAACAAAATAAAATCAATTCTCGCGCGTAACATAAAATTTTAATTCGTAAATTGTATAAATTATTATTATTATATTTCCGAACCAAAATGATGCATGGTATATTGTAAAAGCTGGATTTCTGGTAGAAATATGTTTTTTTTATTGATACATTTGATTAAAAATGTATCAATAAAAAAATGTATCACTACTTTCCTGTGGCTTAATAAAATGCCTTAGCAACAACAACAACAATTGTTACATTATTTCAGATTAACAGTGTCGTCACTATTTTAATCTAAAGAGAATCTTTTTCTCTCTTTAACAAGAGACTGAATATATATTTTTTTCATAAAAATCATTGCATTCAGAAAATTATATTACTTTGATAAATAGACAACTGAAAAAAAAACTTTTATCATACTTTTGGATAATTCTTTCATCATAATTCATACTATAGAAAAATTTGCGGATAATTATTTTGTAAATTATTCTTTATCTTAGCTAAGGGGTTATCGCGCTCCCATAGGGGGCACGCCCCACAGTTTGAGAATAACTGTTCTAGATGTAATATTATATCTTTGCTCAACAAAATCTATATAAAGGTAGATATAAAGGTAGATGAGTTTGAATTGAATTCAATTATGTGGAATATAAGAGAGTTATTTAAATATATTTTTTAATATCAAAATATTGAGGTAGCAGCTATAATACATTATAAAAAAATTTTATTCCCTGAATAATCAGGACGAGTTTTAATCAAAATCACCTATAATGTTTAAAAAATATATACTTGCCTTTTTCTTGTCAGTTTTTAAATGAACAAGAAGACTGAGAGTTATATTAACGTCACCCTATAAAGGTACATGAGGTTTATTGGTGACGGGCCATATAAATTTGAACTATGCTCAAGTGACGAAGACGACCCCTGAGCTGTCCACTCCAACGGGACGACTTTTGAGCCTCGACATATTTAACAAGTATCAGCTTTCTCAACACGGTGGGTCTTCAGCGATACTGAGATCGAGCTCAAGACACGCCGGCCACGAGCCCAAGATCTTGACCCTTAGGCTACCACGGCCACAAATGAAAGAGAATAGTCCTAGTTCAGTCTCTTTGGTAAACGACTTGCATTTATTCAAGGGAAAAATTGTTCGAATTGAATTCTTCGTATAGTCGTTTTTTTTTTGTTTCAGTAAAGGAATAACAAAACTTAGCCTTCATTGGTAGAGTTCATTGGATTTGTGAAAAGAAAATTTATATTTTTATGCTTCCAGAAAGGGAAGAAATCCTGTTTAACATAACGTGACAACCTTTATTTATACCGGATGTCCAAAAAGTTTAACTACACTTTTAAATTTTAACACAATGTATAATATATATAACAAAGATATTGACTTAAGGGTTTTTCCCCCAAAGTTTTCTTTCAATGCTTTATTGCATGATTTCTATGAGCACAACTCATCAAGTCTATACGAGATTTCTAGTCACGTTCTATGAGGCATTTGCAGGATCAACAATTTGGATGGCCACCGTAATTCGACTTTTCATTTTATCATTCTAACTAATTAAAGATTGGTAAATAATGTTTTCCACGTATTGCTACAAGATGTTATGTCTGAAGACCTAAGTGGCCACGTTATTGGACTTCCACTTTCCAAACATCGCCCACGGGGAACTTTTTCTTACTTTCAAATTCCAGTGTGGTGGCACCCCATTTATGCTGTACGCGTTTTGCAGATTTAAACTCGATAAACATCATGCTACAACTTGGGTTTGTACTTGCGGTGAAGTCATTTTGAAACGAGAATGTTTAAAAACGGGACTTTGCTACCTTCTAGTTTACATATCCTTAAACAAAAATATTTTAATCGTTTCTGTATGGAACATAAAAACCTGTAAGTGAAAACCTTTGTTTCTTTTTTTAATTAATTTTTGAAAGTGTTGTGTCATACTTTTCGGATACCTTACATGTATTTAGGAAGGTATTCGAACGTAGGTTCTCAACGTGGTTGCTAACTCCTCCTTGTGGGTGTTTGAGGCTTTCAGGGGGCAGTAAAAGACCCAGAATAATTTAAGGAGTTTTGAGATAGTATGCAAGGGATATAACCAAATATAGTCTAAAAAAGACTAAAAAAACACGTTGATTACGTACTAACAAAACTTTAATACTCAAAATCTTCACTAGAAAAAGGGGCGCCAGTTTAAAAACGGTTGGAAACATATGCTCTATGCTTATCAGAAACAAGATCGTAGAAAAGTCGCATAAAACTCGACATAGTGAATGCATCTCGTTATGATCATTCAGAACTTTTCTGATCAAATAAAAATTATAAATTTCTTTTCGAGCGTCCCACGTAAAAATGAAGAGGTTTTTGGTAGATCAATTCAGAGGGGCAATTCAATAATTCGGAACAGTGATTTTGAAAAGTGCATAAATGGATAATTTTTATATTTTTAGTATCACTTAGATTAGAATATATGCATAAAATTATTTTAAGGACATTTTGACAAAAAAAATTTACTTAAATATAATATTTTGGGAAAAAATTAACTTAGAATAATCTTTTTTCAAAATGTTCTCCTTTTGTGAAAAATGCTTCTATTATAATAATATTTTGCCTGTATATAGCTCAGACCTCTCTCTGCTCGTTTGATCTGTAATTTTCTATACACTATTGTTTTCGGTAAAAATACGATAATTTAATTATAACTAATTAAAATTAATTGACCGAAACTAATTATTTTAAGAATTACAGATATAGCCACGTTGGTTTCATTTTTAGTGACTTGGGTCAAAACTTTAAAAGATTTTTTTTTCTCATATTTTAAAGCTTTCAGTTAAATTGAAATTTTATATACACGATTGTTTGGATGACAATACAATACTTTAATGATAATTAATAGAAATAAATTACCACTTAATGTTGTGATTTTGTCGTATGTATATAAATATTTATATTAACTGTAACTATTTAATAAAAAGTAGCTAAAATAAAATTTTTCTTTGTTGATCTAAGTAGGAAATATTGACTTAAATTTTATATTTAAATAAATATATATTACTTGTTTTTAACTTACTCACTCCACCAGTTTCTGAAAGGCAACAATGGATGGCAGAGAGGCAGTCAAACTTTGTACTATAGTTAGGTTCTGTGGTGCACACAAGGGAGGGGGTCCTGGGGGTCCGGACCCCCCCTCCCATAGCCCTTGATTTTTTCCGATTGATTATAATTCTAAGTATATATTATAATTCTAAGTATATAATACGTAAAATTTAATTAATTACTTGTTATTAATTAGTTTTATTAATTAATGCTAATTATTTACTCAAATATTAGTTTTTTACTGTGTTTTGTTCCCGAAAATCGACAAAATCAAAAGGAGCATGATACAAGAATGGTGAACTTTCGACCCCGGACCCCCCCCCACCCTTGAAAAATTCCTGTGTGCGCTACTGGTTATAGGTTGATTTTATCTCTACATTTAAATAAATAAAATACACTCTGTCGCAAAAAAATATATGCACCCAGAAGAAATCAAGCTACAATCACGAAACTCGGCAAGAATGTAGTCTGGTAAGAGATATGCAAATGATTAAAATTTCGAAGCCAATGAGACAAGGCTAAGTGTGCTACGCGCATATTAGTTGCGCAACTGGGAGAGTTTAAAAGCATGAGTACGAGCGCCGTACGGCTATCCAAACGAATCTGATGACTTTGATAGACGATATTGAGACTTAGGATGCCTCTAAGACGTAACCGGCGGCAGTACGAGCAGCTGACGGACTTTGATAGGGGCCGTATAATATGCCTCAGAGAAGCAGGTTGGTCGAATAAACGTATCGGCCGCCACCTCGGTCGGAGCGATATGGTAGTTGCTCGGTGTTGGCAACAGTGGATCACAGAAGGTAGAGTGTACCGTCGCGGAGGGTCAGGACGTCCCAGGAACACAAATGATCGCGAGGATCGTGCAATCAGAAGAGTGGCCACTTCGGCACCAACAACGTCGCTAGCATCGATTCAACGCCACTTACCTCCTTCCAGACATCCAGTGCCATCAAGAGAAACCATAAGGAGACGACTGACCGAAGTTGGCTTGAGGAGCCGACGTCCGCTAAGACGCTTACCACTGACCCCACATCATAGGCAGTGTCGACTGGATTTTTGCCGACCTCGGGCAACTTGGAGTGTGACAGACTGGAGACGTGTCATCTTCAGTGATGAATCCCGATTCAGTCTCAGTGATGATGACCACCGCACACGTGTCTGGAGGCGCACCGGCCAGCGGTCCGATCCGGCATTTATTGTCGAGCGGCATACAGCAATTTCACAAGGTGTGACAGTGTGGGGAGCAATTTCTTGGGACACACGATCATCTTTAGTGGTCCTTCAAGGCACTTTGACAGCTCGCAGATACGTGGACGATATTTTAACGCCGATTGTGCTACCCATGCTATCAAGTCGCCCAGGTGCCATTTATCAACAGGATAATGCTCGTCCACATACTGCGCGACTCTCCCAACAATGTCTTCAAGGATATGACGTCCTACCATGGCCTGCCAGGTCAGCAGATCTTTCGCCAATAGAGCAAGTCTGGACGCGCTGGGAAGGCAACTGCAGCCGTCCCGAGATACAGGAGAATTAACTGCGCAGATGCAAAGACTATGGCAGGATCTTCCACAGGGGGTCATAAGTGATCTAATTGAATCGATGCCACGCCGAATTTCGGCTTGTATAGCTGCCAGAGGTGGCTTTACTACTTACTGATTTTTAACCTTTTGCAAGCTGTAACCACTTAATAAAATGATATTTTGTTCTGAATTTTTAATCATTTGTTTATTTTCATATACACTACATGCATACCAAATTTCGTGAATGTAGCTCAATTTCTTCTGGGTGCATATATTTTTTTGCGACAGAGTGTATATTGTGAATTTTCTGAAGCTAAATTGAATTAAATAAAGATAGATTTTAAAAATTATTTGGGTAAAGTAGCCGCGGAATAATAATTCGATAGATGGGAACTGCGAACTTAATTTATAATTTTATTGTTATATAATTTTATTGTTATTTAATCATCCCACTTTGTAGATGCATGAAGGCTATTGGTATAATGCTCACGCTCACACACAAAAAGTTTTTAAGTCACAAACCCAGGACCCGGGGAAACTGCAACTACCCATTGCACTCTGCCTTCACAATTTTTTTTTCAGGAGAATGCAAATTTTAACCAAATTTGCTTAAACGGGAACTTGAAAATTGTTCTAAAGGCAAATTGAAGAGTTTTCTGGGTAATTATATGAAGGAAGGCAATTGGTGACGAGCCGCGTTAAGTAACGAGGATGACTCTTGAGCTGGCACTCCATCCTACAAACATGTACGCCATTGAAACATGAGATCGCGTTTAACATGCGTCAACACCTCTACACCTGCAATTAGTCATTTGAACTAGGACTCGAACTTACAACTGGATGCCGCCAACCACGATATCGAGACCCTGACCACATTTTTAGAAGTCCAGGAAAGCTTTTGTTCTTGAAATTGTATTCACTTGTAAATGTGCAGAGCTACTGCCTTTTAATACATTTATAGTTCCAGTACGCTTCTTCTTCAGTTAAATAAAAGGTTGCCTCTTCTCCATAAAATTTTTTTAAATACTTTCTTTTTAACAGAGAGCAGTGGATAAATATTGTTGCGTGATGGTTTTTTCGTACAAACGATATTAATTTTTATTATGTCTCACGAAATAAACTTTAAAAGGTTTGTAATTTCCCATTAATTTAATAAATTTTTTAAGCATGTTAAAAATTTCAATATTTTTCTTCTTCTTTTTCTACAATAAAAGCTACTAAGCACTTCTGGGTTAAAATTTAAAAAGGTAACAAGGTAATTAATTATTCGAAATTCTCGTATCGTTTTAAGTAGAATTTTAAATATCTCACATATATATTACTACTTGCATGTTAAGTTATATAAGTTAGTCTGCGGCACCCGATAACATTAGGATTTGTCATTTTTAAAATAAAAGATCAAAATTTTCAGTGAGAAATTTTGAATAATTTTCTATCATTAAATAAATATATATATGGGGAAAGAAACCTTTATATGTGTATTTAATATTTATAGGAATTTTTCTGAACTTGAAAAATCAAATCATTTTTAGAAACAATTTTTTAAAAAAATAACTGTAAAAAATAAATTACATTTGCTCCTATCTTGAAAATGTTTGAATCTGTATGATAATATTAAATTATTTTTACATTGTTTTCAAAAATTCTCAACCACGCTTGTTTGTAAATCAAAAATACATCAGAAAAAAATTGAAATATTTGCTTGTAAAATTAAAGTATAGGCCTTTAAATTCATAAAAAGTATAATTTTAACGAAGCGATAAAATAACTCTTAATAAATACCGTCCAACAAACTTATACTGTTGATTGCTTTATTAATAATATAAATAGTAAAAAATAGTTTTAAAAATCGTTAACAGGTGGCACCCCCACCCCCTATGACTGAGTTGAAAATATGCAGATTAGGTTGTAAGCCGATGACCCTGACTATTTTTAATTTGATTATTTTTTGCAAAATAATCGAGAATAATTATCTATTAACTTTATTCATAATTGTGCAGTAAAAGTTATTTTACACAAGTAACGACTAAAAACTATTTACGTTGGTGTGAAGCAGTAAAATCTAAGAAAAGGAAAAAATTTATTTTAAAATAGATATTGAACTGTTTAATTTGACAGATTAAAAAAGTTATCATTTGGAGAATCCATATTCCCATCTTTAATACAGTATAAATTCATTGTTCATGAAGCTAAAGAAATTAATCCACATAGACTTATATCAAAACCGAACAAAAACAAAACTTTTAATGCTTTTACAAGATTTTATTTTTTTTCCACATAAACTGCAACATAGCTATCGTGTCTTACAGTCTCCTATGTATTTGCGCACAATAACTTTGAACAAAAATAAGAAAAAAGATTAAGAATAATTTCATTAGTTCTTTTCTTTTTCTCTTCCAAATGCGTTACTAATCATAACTAACTTTTTAAATATATTCCAAATTATGCTTATGCTTGGATTCTTATTGCTATTAGTGTGTGTTGAGATTCCCAATCAAAACGTATTCTTTCTATAAATAATCATTACACTAAAAAGGACCCAAGATTCCTTTTCAGGTTTATTGGATTAGCAACGAAGCTAAAAGGTACTTTTAGTAAGAGATAATAACCAGAAAGCTAGAATTTGGTTGTTTTCGAGTTAAATCTAATGGAGAAGTACTATGTATTAAACACAAATTAATAAAAGGAAAATCAGGCCTGCAACTGAGCTTGACACTCAATTTTATACAGTAGGTCGTTCACACTTTATGGAAAAGATTTTGTAATTGATTTTCTCATTTGCATTTTAAGAAAAAAACTTTGGCCAATTTAGAATAATCGTCTACTAAGGTTTTCTTTTGATTAGATTGTAAAATAAAAGATTTAATTTAAAAATGGCTTCTAGAAATTATATATGGCTCGAAGGTTGCGTAATTACGCTTTCCAAGGAGAAATATTCGTATCAGCAAATTAAAAAGCGGTGTAATTCATTGAATTGAAACTAGGAATGTCTTCCGGAACTGTAATTAAAATCATTGATAAGGATTTAAAGTTAAAAAAGATGTATAAACCTAAAATTCGTCTCCTTATTTTAAAACATCTCGCTAAAAAAGAAAAAAAATTGTAGAGTATTGATTAAAAAAACAGAACTGCCGAAAAATGGAAATTTATGGCAACACTGGAGGAAGTATGGGTACATTAAAGTGAACTGTAATAAAAGAAGATTGATTTTCTATTGCTCAACTGACGGGAATGACCGTATAAAACGGCTTCATCAGTGCACAGTAAAGTTCCCAAAGGGACTCAAGATTGTTCCAGGATTTTCCAACAACGGCAAATTAAAATTCAAAAAAGTCTCAAGTAAAGCCAAAATTAAGTCACTCTACCATCAGAAGAATATTCTAGAAGCAATTTTTGAAGAACAAATTCTAACTTTATATGAAAAGGACACTGATAAAGTTGAACTTCTTATGGACACAAAGCCTCTAATCACAAGTCTAAGTCAATTGTCGCTTATTTAGTAAAGAAAGAATCAGAAACAGAATAAAGTCTATCCCATGCGATGAAATACGTGTAAAATCCCCCTACGTTTGTGCAAGGGACTTTTGAGGTTTCGATTTATTAAAACGAGCCTTTGAAAAACGACATCCAAGAACACTGAACGGACTTTGGAAAACGGTTTTAAGTTTGCATGAAAGTTTCTATAAGAAAAAGTTTATTTTCATGAAATCTTCGAGATAGAGCTATTGTCAAGAATCATAGCTTCCAGATAAATGAAAATTTCCCCCCAAAATACGGTATTTATTGATAACAATTAACTATAAAAATCGTTTTCATAAAAGCATGAACGACCTTCTGTGTAAGGGGTCTCAGGGGTGTTAAATTTTTCAAATAATTTAATTTAAATTTAAAAAACTTTACCCGTTTGAAAATCGTTTATATTTTCAGACCTCTAGAAAATTTAACACCCCTGAGACCCTTACACAGAAGGTCGTAAAATGTTTAAAATGAAAACGATTTTATAGTTAATTGTTATCAATAAAATACCGTATTTTGCTTTGGGGAAATTTTCTAATTTATCTGGAAGCTATGATTCTTAAAACTTCATAGAATAATCTCGAAGATTTCATGAAAATAAATTTTTCTTATAGAAACTTTTGTCATGCAAATTTTAAAACCGTTTTTTAAAAGTCCGTTCAGTGTTATTTATTAAAATATATTTTATTATTCTATTTTATAAAATCGAAAGTATCAAAAGTCATTTGTATTTATAAATCACAAACTTATAACTAGGGATTAAACTACGTATTTCATCGCAATAGCTTTATTCTGTTTCTGATTCTTTCTTTACTAAATAAGCGAAAAGTTTATTGACTTTAGACTTAATTTTAAAAGAGGCTTTGTCCATAAGAATTTTATACTTTTCAGTGTCCATTTTTCATATAAAGTTAGAATTTGTATTTCAAAAATTGCTTCTAGAAATATTCTTTGATGGTAGAGTGACTTAATTTTGGCTTTATGAGACTGTTTGAATTTTAATTTTCAGTTGTTAACAAAAAAACGAGCAACTACATCTCGTTTTTAACTTTTCATTAAAAAAATGTTTTAGCCATCAAGGGGTGGTAATTTTTTTAAAGTACTTTAATCGAATAAAAAAAATAATAATAGGAATTTTTCATCCAAATAATAAATTTTTAAAATTAAGTTCTTTTTTGCTGAAAGTCGGTGCGAATTGCTATGCAAACGAAATTAAACAAACAATAGCCATCCAGTTTATTGATAAGTAATCTATACCTCTTTGGTGGCTAGTAAAAAAATGTCTTCAATAAATTACAAGTATATGCGGTATATAATCCTGAAATATTATATACTTTTAATAAATATTTAAATGTTGATATCTATGAGAAACATATGAGCTATTGAAATACATTGAAAGTAATAATAACCTGTTTAGTTCTAAATAACCGTTTCAAAGGTTATTTGACTGTTAATTTTGTTATAAGTTTGCATTTGTCACAAAAGATAATACTTGATAAATATCATTTTTATATTAATAAAAGGAAAAGATACTTAAAAACAGAAAACGTTGGGCGTTAGTATCGATACGGAAAAAAACAAATGCACAAGATTTGCTTTGCTGAAATTATAGGGGAAGATGATATTCATTTTGAGAGGAATTTTTCGCGGTATATATATATATATATATATATATATATATATATATATATATATATTCGTATTAAATATTTTTAACTGAATGTTGAAGTGATATATATATATATATATATCTGTAAGCCTATCTCTCAAAGGAAAAGCAACTAGGATTACCGACTTTTGTTGCTATTGTCGCCTTACCGACAGTGCCAATGGCTTGCCTGGTCACGAGTTCGATCCCAGTACCACTAAAGACCCGCCGTGTAGGGCAGCGATGCACGTTAAATCTGTCGAGAAAACGTCCTCCCGTTGGTGTGGTGTGGTAGTTAGAGAGGGGGTGCCAGCTCAGGTGTCGTCCACGTCACTTGACCATGGTTCAAAATTACGTGGTCCGTCGCCAAAAGCCCTCGTGTAGCTGAACAGTGCGACGTTAATATTAAATCAATCAATCAATCAACCGACAGTGCCAAAACGAGGACCACGAATTCATGATGGTGAAGGGCTAGATTATACACACACACCTGTCGCTATCCGTAAGCTTTGAGCATCATGCAGGTGACTGTACGATTGGACTCGTGTCCATCTCAATATTGAGGGAGAACACCTTGGAGTTGGTCAGGGGTCTTCTACTTCTCTTCCCCTTCCACCAACCTCATGTGAGTACTTACAGCTCGATGGCTTTTTAAAGAACCCCCATACCGCACAAAGGCAATATACATTCACAAACATCCATGCCTTCTCCGGGATTCGAACCCAGGGCCTATAGTACAGCAGTCAGCGTCGCTAGCAGTTATACCGGATGGGCGGCGACCAATGGATCGGATGAACGAGTGACCGATTTTTACCTTTTCTGATAAATCCGAGTGTTTTTAAAAATACTGGCTTTGTTAAGAAACGTTTGAATTAATTAGCTGGGTTTTTCTTGGGTTAATTTTCACAAAGAACAAAAGAAAATATGAATTGCTCGATTGTAGACAAAAATGTTTAACTACACAATCAGTGAATTAGTTTCTAGACAAGTTTTCTCCCCCCTCCCTCCCTTTTACGCTAAGATTACAAGGCGTAGCTTTGTGAATATTATGTAATATGATGCTATTCTCTATCTTTTTTGTAATATTTATTCCATTTATCTTGAGTAGCCTAATTACGAATTTTTTTCCGAGTGAATCATCCCCAAAATATTATTTTAAATATTAAATTTTAGTTTTAGCAACACTTATTAAGAAACTTTGTAAGCTTGCCAGATAGATAGTTAAGTTTGTTTTGAAAATTCAGCTATGTAAAACGGGGTAGAGGCTACTGACTGCTGTACCGAAGGCCCTGGTGTGAATCTCGGAGAAGGCATGGATCACGGCATAGGGTTCCTTTAAATATTCGTTAAGCCAAAAGTCCTCTCGAGAGATTGGGGGTAGAGGAAGAGGAGGGAGAGGCCCCTGACTCTCCGCAGGGTACTCTCCCTCAAAAATTTGAGTGGAATAGGGCGAAATGGTACGGTCAATTGCATGGTTCTCAAAGCTGCGGTTAACGATAGACGTATACTAGCCCTCCTTGTCACGAGGAATTTTAAAGGGCCTCGATTTCATATTACTGCCCATCGGGTGGTATAAACAACAGCAACATGGAGTTGTTGTTACAGTTACAATAGTTAGTGTCAAAAATATTTCTTATATGTTAGGTAATATAGAAGCACAATTTTAAATTCTTTTAAAAAAAAATTACACAGGAAAAAAATTAGCAAACGTTAAAGACCAGTTATACTTACAAATCCCAGCTCTGTCACATTTAAGGAAACCTTTTTCTGGTTCGTAACAAGTATCTATTTTTTGTTTCGGAATCACTTCAATGGTCTTAAATCCGTTCGAAGATTTTTCTTGAAAGTAGATAGCAAATGCAATATCTTTGCTTTTCGTCTCGAATTCCCATTCGAGATATGAGCCCTCTTCTTTGACTTCGCTGGTCCATTCTTCTTTGGAAAGCCTCGTTATAATCAATTTTTTTGCATCGAGAGATTTACAAAGTTTTTTCTCTGAATTTTTGAAATAATATTTTTCAGGAACCATTTCTGCGGGCTTAATCTGAAATGATATAAAAGAAGCGATTTCTCTTAAAGTTCATCAGAATTATTTAAAATCTGAAACGTGTGAGAAAAAATCATTATTAAATTTTCCACGGAAAAAGAAAGGGAATTAAATGTGTGGAGCTGTTGTATCGATATAGCGACTAACAGCTTCCGAACTGTTCAACTTTTCCTCGCAAGTAATATTGCAAATTTAAGTAATAATGTTAACGATAAGAATGCTTCTAAAACTAATGAAATTAAAAAGAAAACCAATCGTGTCGAGGGTTTTACTTCGCCCATTAAGGTGGCGAAAAAACAAAAAATCCTCCAAAACTATTCTATTGGCGTGGACGCACCTGTTAACGTCCACAATAAATTTAATGCTCTAGCTGGAAGCAGCGCGATGCCGGTCTCGGTCAGCGCAGCGGTGCCAGTTGCCCCCCCAAAACCCCCCAAGATCCCTTTTATCCACCTTAAATTTAAAAGTAACTACATCCTGATAATGCAGGAAGTAACGAGAAAGTGGCCGAAATCCAGGTCAAAACTGTCAGGGGAGTACCTGAAGATCCTCGCCTCTACCGCAGACGAGCACAGGGAGATTACGGCTTTCCTCACGGAAAGGAACGAAGAGTTCCACGCCATTGACCCAATAGAGGTCCGCCCCCAGAAGATCGTAATAAAGGGCCTTCCCATCTCAACCGACATTGACGCGATACGCGTAGACCTGACTGAGCGGGGCTTTAATGTTCTTAAAGTCGCCCAGCTCACGAAGGCTAAATCCAAACTCAAACTCCCCATCTTCATGGTAGAATTAAAAAAGCTTCCGGGCTCCCCTGACATTTTTCAGCTGGAGACATGCTGCTTTCTCACTGTAAAAATAGATTCCTTTAACCGAAGACCTGGTGCGACACAGTATTACAACTGTAACCTGTTCCACCACTCTTCGAGTAATTGCCATATCAAGACCCGTTGCCTAAAGTGTGGTGAGCCACATAAGACAGGTGACTGCCCTATTAAAACTAAGATCGAAAACCCCACCTGCATCAATTGCCAGCAAAAAGGACACCTGGCAAACTCGCACCGCTGTCCTAAATTCCCCAAGCCAAAGCCAAAAAAGGGAGAAGCCTCCCAAAACAGAAATAACAAAACTGTAAATAATAGCAATATTTTTAGTACTTCTTCTGCCACTGTACAGAAAGGAGTTTCCTTCGCAAATGCTTTAAAAAATGACAAGCAGATGGCGCCACCCCTCGACCAGTCCGAGCCGGCCCAATCGAAACCCGAGGCAACCCCCAACCACCCCCCTAATGAAAATAGAAACAAAAATAGCCCAAAGACTATCGAGTCCGAAAACTTCGGTTTCATGGACGCGATATTAGAGCTAAAAAAATTCTTTACTGACTACCCATCTCTTAGAGCTGGGTAGACAGTTGAGAAATGCTCAAGGAAACGAACGGTAGATATCTTCTACCGCCACCTCATCAGCTTGAATTAATGGACCCTAGTTGCTTCGGGTTTAGATTAGCATCCTGGAATGCGAACGGAATAAAGTCACGCATTGTCGAGGTGCGTGACTTCATAGATAAGCACCATCCCGATGTATTTTTAATCCAAGAATCCCACCTGGGACCGGGCGACACCATTCATATTCCAAACTACACGGTCTACCGAAACGATAGACCACGCACCACCAGCAATCTTTCGAGAGGCGGCACGGTAATTTTACTCAAGTCTTCCCTCCCCCACCACCACACACCGACACCGCCGATGGGTACGCGTGAGTTATCAGCACATTCACACCGATGTGGAAGCACTTTTCAGCCTCGGCGGCGCTTCCATCATCTGCGGAGATTTCAACGCCCATCATACTTCCTGGGGTTGTCGGAGAAACGACAACCGAGGCAACATTATCAGAAATCTAATTAACAGTACAGATACGCAAATTGTTGCCCCAACCACACCTACACGCTTTGGCCACAACTCCGCATCCATCATAGACTTTGCTCTGACGAGAAATATTCACTGGCTCAGCCAAGTGGAATCGATCGCAGAGTTAAGTTCAGACCACAACCCATTAATCATTTCTTTCAACACAAACAGACGTTTCGCCTTTCCGAGGCGAATCGTGACTACAGACTGGGCGGCCTTTCGAGAACTCCTAAGCCCCGCCTACTACACCTTTCACCCAATCACTGCGCGCACGGGGGAAGACGTCGAAACACAAGTTGCCGACCTCACCGACGCGATCATAAACACACACGCATTCTCTTCCAAGCCGATTCGAGGTGGGAATTCCTACTACGTTTCGGAAGAGATCCGTCAGCTCATGATCGAACGGAACAGAGCCAGAAAAGTCTGGCAGTTCACGCGAGATCCGAGCGACAAGAGAGTGTTGAACAACATTCAGAACAGAATACACAGGAAGGTCAAAGCCTTCCAAAACAAGACCTGGGAGGACGAACTTCGAGCTCTCGACCCCGACGACGGATCCCTCTGGGAAATGTCGAAAGAGTTGAGAAAGAAGAAGTCCCCAGTTTACGCCATTAATGGCCAGGGCGGGATCGCACACACGGACTCTGACAAAGCCGAGGTGATTGCATGCTCCTTGGAAAAACAATTCCAAGAAAATAACATTACTCACCCTTCTGATTTTATTGTTAACAGGGTGGTCGAAAATTATTTCTAGAATGAGAATAATTTCGACGCCCCCTCTCCCCTCCCATGCCCTCGGAGGTTCTTAATTATATTAAGAAAGCGCAAAGTAAGCGCGCCCCAGGCAGGGAAGGGATAACTAACAAGATTCTTCGAAATCTCACCCTTCCGGTGATTTTTCAAATAACTAACATTATTTCTAATATTTTCATCACCGGACATTTTCCAGAATCCTGGAAACATGCTTCGGTGATCCCAATACTAAAACCTGGAAAGCCCCGTGGCGCCGCTGACAGCTATAGGCCGATCAGCTTGCTACCTGTGCTTTCCAAGCTAGCAGAGAGACTAATTCTCTCTAGACTTAATGATTACCTCAATACTAACAAAATACTAATCTCGCAACAGCACGGATTCAGGCCTCAACTATCAACATCGCACCAGTTGCTCCGGGTAGTTGAATATGCCAAGTCTGGATTCAAAGAGAAAAAATACACTGGGGTCGTTTTTCTGGATATCCAGAAGGCCTTCGATCGTGTATGGCATACGGGCTTACTCTACAAGCTCATAAAAATTAATGCTCCTCCTCAACTAATACTGATTATAAAATCTTTCCTGAATAACAGATCCTTCGCCGTCAGAGTCAACGACACTCACTCCTCGACAAAGCAAATAAGGGTGGGAGCGCCGCAGGGCGCACTCCTTTCCCCCACCTTATTTAATATATACATTAACGACATTCCAAAAACACGACAAACGACAGTCTGCCTTTACGCAGACGATACTGCGATCCTCACACAGAGCGCAAACAAAAATTGCATCACCCATTTTCTCCACAGACACCTCGCAGAGCTAGAGGACTGGTACAATAAATGGAAAATTTCCATAAATCCTGAAAAAACCGAAGCAGTCTTCTTCTCTGCAGGACACGGCACTCACAAGCCACCGCCAGTATACGTACAAAACCACCCGGTCCCCTGGTCAAAGTCAGTAAATTACTTAGGTGTCACGTTGGACCAACATCTCTCATTTAAAGATCATATTACTAAAATTGATAATAAATTCCGAGCCTTAGCTTGTCTTTATTACCCCTACTTCACTCGGAATTCTCCGTTGACAATTAAAAATAGGTTGCTTATCTATACTTCCATACTCAGACCAGTACTCCTTTACGCTTCTCCCGTGTGGGGGCATGCTGCTAAAACTTATATTAACCGACTTGAAACTTCCCAAAACGTACTGATTAGAAAACTAACAAACTCCCCATGGTTTGTGAGAAACGCGGATCTCCGATTCGCGCTGAATCTCACAACTGTGCGGGAGTTCATTAAGAAAATAGCTACCAAATTCTTCACTAACCTAGAATTAATCGATAATAGAACTCTCAGAAAAATTGAAATTTACACCCCAGATCCTAATTTTAACAGACCCCGCAATATCTTATTATAACATCAATTATAACAGGGAGACTCGTCTCCCACCCTGATCTCTTA